>VUQG01023307.1:0-17967 GCA_015106755.1 Etia nguti
CACACAAATGAACTCAATGCAGGAGACTCAACACAACACGAAGTGACACTGAGGGAAGAACTAAACTCTAAAGCAACTGAGAACTAGAAACAAAAAAAATAAATGGAACACAGAATACATGAAGTAAATGTAAACACTAAATAAACCAGGAATTAAATTAATAATAAAAAACAAACAAACTTCAAAGTGCAAAAAAACTCAAAATGCTGGGTAACAGCCCCAGGACCATGACGGACCCAACTTTTTCAGAACTGCACAAATCAAAGACACTTACAATGCGCCCAAAGTGGATTTTGGTAAAAGTAAATGTTTTCAGTGAAGGACTGGAGAACCTGATGGACTGCTGGATGTTTTCTCTAAGTAGCTTCTCCATGTACGTCCCAAAAAAAGGCCACGCCTGCTTCAACACCTGACAACACATGACAAAAAAAACATGTGAACACTTGATTCAGAATAGCAAACTGAAATTTACTCACAACGTTAACTGAGATTAACACTAAAAGGCTTAATGTATCAAATGCTTTGTTTAGCTTTCTAAAATTACAACTTATTTGTAAAATGTTTTTGTTAGTAATTAATTAATATAGTTTGCACTTCCTGCAGTCTCCATGTTGCTTTCAGCTAATTTATCTCTGGCTTTGACATCCAGTCCTCATGCTGTGCATCAAGGTGTAGGTTTTGTGTACTCTAGATCACCAGAGCCTTAACTATACCAAAACTTATGGCAGTCAGGTCCATCCGCTTTTGGACAAAGACCCTTTTTGTCATCTGTTCACAATGGATTTTAATCACTCAACCAAAACATGATCGAAGTGCAGACTTTCAGAGGTTTAACAAAAGAACTGCTTTAGTTGTTTAGCAATTACAGTCATTTTTATACATAATGAGCCATTTTCAGGCACTCAAAATTAGTTTTCCAAATTAACATGATTTTAAATATAAAGCCTGTTTTTAATGCCTGATGAAAACATTTTGCAGTCAGTGATGCCTGAGGTGTAAAAACTATGGACATGACCTGCCTTATTTTCCTTATTTCAATGAAAATTGCAAATAATAAGGGTGACAGTTGTCGCTCTCTGAAGAGTAAAACATTGTGATATGATGCATTTTGTGAGTGATATAGAGTTGTTATATAATGATGAATAACTTTCTAAAGCCAAATTTGTGAGGAACCATGAAAAGGAATAATGTTTGTATTAATAAATGACAGACGTCAGTAATTAGATGGAAGAGTAGGGTCTGTATCTGGTTTTGACCATTGTTTTTGATCTCTGTCACAGTTCTGCAGAAAAGCATTGCCTCCACTGATATGAAATGTTTAAGAAATACAGCAGGGAGTCCATCAGCGCCTGGTATCTTGTCATTAGACATTTGAAGTAAAGTACAATGTAAAGTACAGAGTCTAAGAAATCTGTATCTACTTTAGACAAACAAGGTAAGTTTGTGTTGTAGAGAAATAACTGAATATCTTCTGGATTGTGTTTATTTTCAGCAGAATAGAAATTACAGTAATAACTATAAAAGCTATGATTAATTTCCTGTGGTGATTGTGTGTATTGCCCAGCTGAATGTCTGATTGTGAGTGATTTTTCTGTGTTACACTGGAGTTGATTTGCTAGGAATTTGCTTGATTTATTGTTGTCTTTGAAATTGTTATTTCTAGGTTGTTGTAGAAATTCAGTTTTCTTACATAAAATATTCTGTAATTCTCCCCATGTTTGTTGGTTTGGGTTTGTTATGTGTCTGCCTGTTAGTTTTTTAACCTTTCCCTCAATATCGCATTCCAATTTTTGTTCCTGTTTTTTCTTCTATGAGGAGCTTGCTTTTCCTGTTTAACAAAGTAAAAAGGAAATGTACAAAGAAAATCATTTGTTTCTATAAACTCTTTCTTTTTATTTCAGTTATGTCCATTAATAGGGACCTGAGTACAATTAAAACCTATAACATAATCTTCTTCTGATTTCTGTAGTTGTGTTTCCTGTATGAGGAGAACATCTGCCTTTAGTTTTGTCACGTATTCCTGAACTGTTATTCTTTCTGCCTGAAAACAAATACCACATACATTCCAAAAAACAAGTTGCTGCTTGTTTTTGTCGCTGCATTCAGCATACTGTGTTGGATTGAGCACAGGTGACTGACTTGGCAATTGAAAAATATCCATTACTGCCCTGAAAAACTCTTGCACTATACTTTGGGTCATTGTCCATTTGATTTTTTACTCTGGTAATGATAGATCTACCTCTGTAAGAGTTTTCTTGGCCTGGTTAGATGCAGTGAAGTCGTTTTTGTTAACCATGGAAATAATTCTGTCATCATGGACTTTATTTGTCTTCTGTGTTCTTTCTTTGCTTTTGGTGTTGCTGAACTGGCCAGGGCATTGATTCTTTGTAAGAATATACCAGATTGTCAGTTTGGCTGCAGGTTTGTGCTCGTTCTGTCTCTCTCGTTCTCTGAAAGTTTTTTTTTTTGGGGGGGGTCAGTCTTATAAAGTCATGAATGTTCATCAGGTGATCACTGTGTTTCAAACTTCCATAAAATCTGCTCAGTAAATCTGGTAGGAATGATTCCTGGGACTTGTGGATGAAAGGACAGATGACAGCACCTCATCACTGTACAAGCTCACCTGCCAGGTGAGCTGAAAATACTATACTTTTGAAAACCTTTAAAGTAAAGGTGAAAGTCGGCACTTCTATCATATACTGACTGTTTGATTTCAAATCCACTGTTGTGATATACAGGGGGAAATTTATTTTAAAAAATGTATCATTGTCCAAGAAATTATGGACCTAAGTGTAGCTGATTCAACCCTGAAAATAACACTCATATTTACAGACCAGCTGATATATTGGATACCAGATTTTATGATATTTGATGTGGGCTTATTTGGACATATCTTCAGTGCCAATTAAATCACCAATTAAGTGAACATGCATGTAACAGGGTGAGCATGTAAACACCACACAGAAGGACAGAAGGTTCAAACCAGGAGCCTTCTTGATGTGACGCCTTTTACAAACCCCCAAATATGTAAAAAATATGTTAATACTAATCTTGAAAATTTGAAATAGTTTCATCGCATGATCTGTCAAGTAAAGCAGTTCTGACTCTCACTACATGCACCACAGTGCATTAAAGATTTGTGATGCCAAGTTCCGGTTAGGTTGATTGAACTAGTTTGTTGAATAAATTGATCAACAATGACTCAGTTTTTTTTCTTTTTGACCGATTTTTAACATGCCATATTTAGCATTTATATCAAAGTATCAGATTTTGTTTTAATTCTTCAAAAATCAATATTTGTGGCATGTTGTTAGGCTCTCTGTGGCATACACAGCAGATCCACTGTTGGAATGGTAGCAGTGTGTCTACATGTTCTCTCTCCCACATTTTCCATCTTTCTTCCAATGTTTGTGTCAAAATAAAGATGACAATCGTCATAAATTGCCTCAAAAATGCATCAAAAGAACAAAACATTACAAATATGGGTGGGATTCTACTTGATCTTTATGAGGTCACCTAAAAGTATCCAGCCTATGGTCCATATTCAAAAATTTCATGGTAGTAAAGCTCAAACAGTTGATTGTTATAGATACTTGAGACTCTGGCTGGATGATAAAGACACTTTTCTCTAAAAAAGAGATGAAAAAAGATGAAGATTGATTTTTAAATTTTTTTTTTTTTTACCTCATTCATAAGCTGCAAGATCATTGCACAACCCACAATTTTGTCTCCACTTGATTATAGTGATATTGTTTATATGAGTGCATCTATATCCACCTCAAAGTCTCTAATGGGAGTTTTTCCTTCCCACTGTCGCCAAAGCGCTTGCTCATGGGGGGGGGTGTCATATGATTGTTTGGTTTTTCTCTGTATGTATTATTGTAGGGTCTGCCTTACAATATAAAGCACCTTGAGGTGACTGTTGTTGTGATTTGCCGCTGTATAAATAAAATTTAACTGAATTGAATTAAATTCTGTGAATCACAGTGCATGATTTATCACATTCTTTTCTTACTCACCATGAAAAGTATTGCATGATATTTACTTACAAAGCTCTGCTGCAAAGGTTGCCTGCCTACCTCTGCTCCTTGACTGAATTTAAACACAGTACTTACAATGGCAGGTTGCAAGAAAGTTTAACTGAACCAGTTGTTCACACTAAACTTAAAATAATGTAAATACTTCTATTTATACACTTGGCACCTTTAAACTTACAAAAACAGCTATGAAGCTGAATGCTCTGAATTCACTGGAACAATTAAAATTCTTGTATTTGTGCATCTGCAACCACTCTTGCAAGTTTTTGTTTTCATTTGTATCTTTCTTGAAAAAGAGATTTCGATCTGTCTTAGAGAACCTGTTTTAAAAAAGGTTTTAATAAATAATATCTATCATAGCATGTGAACACTGTTTTAATACTATACCTTGTTAAGCCAGTGAACCTTCTCTACATCAGAGAATTGCACCTTTGGGGGGAAAGCATTAAAGTTAGAAGTTGGCGTGTGCACCACACAGTGTCATGCATGACGAAAGATGAAGTGGTGTGATAATTAAAGACCTTCCTCAGAAATTTGGACTGTAACAGAAAAACAGAACATACCCAGGATGCCATCGGCAAGGCACTTCTCAGCTCGGTTTTGATCGCGCGTTTTTCATTGTCCACTAACTCGATGGCTGATGTGATCCGGGCGACTTTCCATTGGCGATTTTTCTTCCAGTAGGTAAGCATAAACACACACAGCAACACCCAGCTGATGTTGATGCCCAAATAGCCTAACAGATACACTGGGTAGCAGATGAACACCGCTCTCCCGCAGTACATCACGAATTCTGTTAATACGCGGTTAACAGTCGAGGAGCTCAGCCTGTCCGTGCACTGGATGCTTTCGGCCGGTTCTTGTGCCATCGGTTCAGACACCGTCTGAGGACCTGGTTCAGAAAGCGCACTTACTGTATGATCAGTGGGCGAACAAATTTCTGTGTAGCGTATTTCATTTCATTTTCATTGAAAAGTAGACAAACCAGTCCTCCACACTTACCTCGCACTCATAGTAGTCCTAAAACCTTCCGCGTTTTGACGTTTTCCGTGTTTTGTTTAAAAAAAAAAAGATAAACATGCAGGATAAAATGACGGAAATAAATCCAGACCTGGAACTTAGACTTTTACGCTGTAGGCCTATTCTGCACCGGGAGGTGCCGTGTAAGTCAGTGCCAAAACACCCCGCACCATGTTGTTGATGTTGTAACTACACAGTAACGTCATCAGGGCCCGAGCTCAGAATCACAGGCACGTTGCTGCACTTTTGATTCCTTACTGGCACCTACTGTGTCAGTAGTGCGCTTCAAGTCAGGACTTTCCACGCACACGGAGATGTGCTTATAAGGTGTCGGTTCTCTTTGGATCTCAAAATTTCTCAGAGATGAAGTTTAACAAATCCAGATACAGATCCTCTCTCAGGGCCTGGACTGAACCCGACTTTAATGCGCTCTTTTAAGTCCCAAAGAGACCAGATTTCTCTCCATGGACAAGAAAAAAAGGAACTGAAAAATAGCAGATGACGTAATTAACAACAAGCAAACAAGTCATAATTTATTTATTTATTTTACCAATTCTCACCTTTCATCATTATTTCTATTCATATTTTCATTAATATCTTTATCTTCATTTGATTTTTGTTGTGCAGCAGGTTATGTAAGGGCAGAGATGGTAATGTACTAATATACGAAGAGAGTGTGTTGATAAGATGAAAGGAATATTTTAAGGAAGAAAAGGAGAGAGAGGGGAGGACAGATGGAGGAGAGTTAGTGAATCAGGAAGTGCAGAGGATTGGTAAGGAGGAAGTGAGGGCAGCTTTGAAGAGGACGGAGAATGGAAAGACGGCTGGTCTGGATGCTGGTATGGGGATGTCTGGGAGAGAGGGTTTTCTCCCAGCCAGCTGTACAGCATCTCATTAACATTTAATTACCTTTCTTCAGTAGTAGGGAATAGAGCTTTGTTTGATTAAATAATGTTTATTAATAAACCTGTTTTCACAGACATATAGTCACAAAGTTCTGTACAATCAAATAAATTAAAATGAGAAGAATCACAATAAAAATAAATCGTAAGATTAAAACAAAATACTGTTAACAATAATACAAAAGCACATTCAAAAAGAATAAAATAAAAGTGATAATAAATCAATTAACATAAATAATATTATTAACAAAAAGCACGGTTAAAAATCAGATGTCCTCAGCCGTCCCCCCCGGTCTTCAGTCGCTAACAAGGAACAGTTAATAAATTCAGAGTCTGTGATCAAAAGCTCGAAGCAGTAAAAACAAGCTTAGATAAATAGTCTAGACCTTGTTCACTTAGTGCTCTCTGTGTAAGAATGTGAATTTCACAATGAATTGTAAAATCTACTGGGAGTCAGTGAAAGGTTTGATATAAGGGTGACGTGAGCTCCCAAAGTAAAACACATCAGTAGTCTGACTGCACCATTTTGTAAAGCTTGGAACATGTAAAAGAGATCATTTCACTAAGCTGGTAAAAAGGGCTTTACATTACGCATGAATACTTTTTCATCAGTTCAGCTGAGGAGACTAAGGCCTTAAATGAAAGAAACAAAAACATGAAATAGATTTTACATAAAAGTTAAAGCCTAAAGAGAAAACAAATATTATACCAAAATTATGAATGCTGGCTGAGCAAAAGGAAGAAATCACTTGACTGATTTTTCAGTGTAGTTCAGGAGGAGCTACAATCATGGCCTCAGTCTTGTTGAAATTCAAAACAAAGCAATTGTTGGGATAGACACTGAACTAGGGTAGATAGCCTATCGAGCTGGTAAGGCTTAAAAGACACAAACAGCTGAATGTCATTGGCATAAATAAGAAAGAGAAAGGTTGAATGATGCCAGCTAAAGGAAGGATGTAGTAATATAGCAGAAAATAGTAAGAGACCCAGGACTGAACCTTGTGGAACCTCACAGGTTACAGAAGCAATGTTAGAGGTGAACTTCCTTACCCTAAACAGAGAAAGTCCTGTCTGAAAAATCAGAGGAAAACCAGTCTAACATTGAGCCAGAGATACCAGCCGAAACCTCAAGCATATCAAGTAACATACCACGGTCAAAGGTGTGAAGGGCTGCATTGAGATCAAGTAAAATGAGTACAGAACAATTTCCTGAATCAAATACCATCAGAAGATCATTATAGACCTTCAATCTCAGTGGAGTGCTGCTTTGGAAAATCAAATTGAAACAGGTCAGAAATCTGTTATTTGCATAAAAAGGATCTGAATTGAATTCCCACAACTTTTTCTAATAATCTCCTAAAGTAAATGAGTAAATGGCAATTTTGAAACAGACGGATAATTCCCAACAGAACTGGCATCAAGAATAGATTTTTTTTAAGTAACAGAATTGCCTCGGCATGCTTAAAACAGGGAATAACACAACCTTACTTCAATGAGTTGTTAACAGTAGTTAGAAACAAAGGACCAATACTTGTAAAAGTCCCAAACAGGAAAGAGGTAAAATCTGTAATAAGTATGACGAGGGTTTCATCTGGCCCATTACTGTAACAAAGCCATTGAGTATAATTGGAAAGAATGAAGTAAATGACTCAGCTCACTAAGGACCATCTTCACATGCTGAGGAACATAAGGAGAACTTGGATCTTATGGTAACTCTGTCACCTTATTTACAAAATGATTGAGAAATACATTACAGTCGTCCTGGGATTATTCTTGTTACAATTAGATTGAGATTGCTGAAATAAAAAGATCCAGTCCCTTTCACTGCTTCATTATAATAGTGGAGAGGATCTTTAAAATAAAGAAGAGGATAAAACGTTCATCTCTGAAATAACAGTCATCAATTAAACGCCAGATCCTAATACAAACACGTTGTTAATACTTAGTTAAAAGAAACATAAAAGAGTGAATTATGGTCACCAAAAGAAACTTCATTCATGTGCGGATTGAACGTAACACCATAAGCTAAGTCCAAAGTGCATTTTTGCGAGGTGAGTGGGACCAGATACATGTCGAACAAAGAGCACATGACACTCAGTAACTTAGTGGTACTGTCTGATCAACCATCAGCATTAATGGTCAAGTCCTCAACTTACTGCAGTTTGAAGGAAACTGAAAATATTATTTGGCATTGAAAAACAAGCTGATTTTTGCTTGTATATTTCATCAGTTATATTCTGAGAAATTGTCTTTTCTTGCATACAAAAAGTGATACAAACTAGTTTTAATGTTATGTTTAAGTGTGTCAGTTTCAAGTAAGACCTCCAGTATTACTGAATTGGAAGATGAATTTTGTCCCTGTGATCAGAGTGTTCCTTATTTACACTATCAAAGATAGTTTTTCTGCTACTTATGGAAAAAAAATACATAAACACTGGTCTGCAGTGTTAATAGAGTATGAAACTCTTCAAGCATCATGTCTGCAGTTTTCCCTGCAGTGGCTGATGAGGTGATTTTTAAGTTGCAAAGTTTTTCTCAGTTCCATTTGCTAGATGGATTTCTTCAGCCCGGGCAGAGTGAGCTCATACCTTCAGAGAAAACAAGTGTGAAATATCCATGTGAATATATCTAAAAACAAATAATCAGCCACACATTGTTTTACGTTAGAGTCCATGTCTTCCAAGCAACAAAGAAATGAATACAGTTTGCATTTGGTGCTGAAAGTGGTTATTTTAGTTATTTTAGCGAAAACCCAGGCACAAGGAAAAATGTTGCCCCTTAGAAGATGCTTCATACTGACACTCAGACACTCAACTTTGTGTTCCATTCAGAGCAAAACAACAGAATTTGTTCAAATTTTGTTTGCAGCATGAGTGTCACACAGGTAAAAAAAACAAAAAACCTGCTGCACAGCTTGATCTTACCATGCTGTGACGCCTTTGAGCAGATCCATCTGTGAGAGATCTATTATTACCTGTGGAATAAAGCAAAATGTCTTTTACTTATCCAAAACAAGTTGCATTAAATGTAACAACCCACATATGTATGTATAGATAGATAGATCACAAATAGCATAAACTGTCTTTTAAAGCTTGTATCAGAACAAATGAGTTGTTTGTCAGATTATATTAGATACTAATTATATTTGTTACAATTTTAATGACACCAATACTGATTATTTCTTAATTATGTATAGGTTTTTAAAAATTAAGATTATTTTTAACATAAGAAAATATCACTATAATTACTATAAAAATGTTTATTTATAAATGAGAATATTCCTCAGTGTATTATTTTTAAGGTATCAATGCCATTTACCCTCAAGTAGCATAACATACCGAGCCAATGTCCTTTCTCTCTCTGGAGACCAACATCTTGTTACTTTTCACAGACACATCCAACTTCCTAGTTTGTGCTTCCCCGAGTGTCACATTGAACTGAAACCTGTGACGAAGGATGATTGAAAAGAAAGTGACACCGTGCACAAACTTTAAAACTGCCAGCTCTTCGTTTTTCTTAAAACAAATGGGATATGTGGAATGATTGTATTATGTTTACTTTTCTTTGAAAACGGGATTGATCGTCCTCTTCTTGACACCGGTCCTCTTGCGATGCCTCAAGCTTTGGTCGGGAAGGAGATACAGGCGGACATAAGAGTCTGTGCCGTTCTCACTGCAGGGGAATAAGTTCCTGTGTGGGAGAGGCCACAGAATTTAGAAGAATTGTTTCTGTATATTTTAATCAAACCCCCTGCTTGACAGAGGATTTCAAAAGAAAACTGTGTATTATATTTTTCATTTATAATTATAGCCTTTTTCTCATCTGACGTGTTGAGTTCAGATCATTTAAAACAAATAAATAATGAATACTGCTATCTGATTATCTTAATATTCTCAAATTAAGCCTGTTTATGACTTATACCAGCTACTGCAAACATATTATATGACATATTTTCAATATGCTGGACCTAAGTGTATATATATTATTTCAACATATGGTGCTTATTAGAAAAGGATTTTAATGTCATCACACTAAAAATAAAATGCAATTTACGTTTATCAAATCATAAACTGGTGCTACCTCATCGTTGTGACATACCTGCAATTGTTAACAAAGACCATGAGTTTGTTTCTCATGGTTGCATATCGTACAGACAGCGCAATCTCTCCAAATGAACCCTGATGATTCCTAATGGCCCTATAGAGGTAAAAATAAATATACGAATGTCACTTTTTCTTTCTTTCAGTTCTTTTGAAAATGCAGCATCTCGCTTAGTTCATTGTATCTGTAAAAAGATTAGAAGTCAGCATTAAAGGACAGAAATGGACACACAGAGAACAAAGTCTCACTCTGGATAGGAGGCTCCGTCTGACAGGTCGAATCGCGATGAATCGATGACGTTCTCTAACAGCAGGCTGTGAGAGTCGAACCGACGCAAGTTTATTGATGAAGATGATTGCGTCCTATTTTCAGACACCTGGAAGGAGCCACAGCCTTGAGCTAAATAACCTTCGTTCGGTGAAGCTCCCTCCAGGTTCGGAGTAGAGGTAGCAGGGATATTGTTGGAGGAAACTGTGTGAGAGAAGGATGGAGCATTGGAGGGACTGGAGACTGAGGTGTTCCCTGATTTTCTGGCCTGTTGCTGTTTGACTTCTGAAGGAGGACTGATGATAGTCTGGGATGGAGGCTCTTCCAAATTAAGAATCTGTGTGAGATTTACATCAGAGCTGATAAGGAACTGTATTGGCAGTACTAGTGAATAAAACAATGGGGGGAAAAAACAAAAACAACAACAAAAATACATAAAACAGGGAAACCTAAGAGATCTTTAGCTTTGCATGCCCACCCTGAGAGTGGCCTTCAGTTTGATCTGGCTGTTTGCTTCAGAGCGCTCCAGCATGAAGCGCTGGTCTAGAGTCAGGTTGGAGGTCCTGAGGAGGTGACTGAGGGGCAAGTTGAGAAAACCGAGTAGATTCTTCTTCTCAGGCTCTTTGACCTGAACCACATGAACAAGGAAAATATAAAAAACACAGATTAAATTAACCTTATGAAGAGATCAGATGGAATTTGGTGTTGCAACATTGGCAACACATTGGAAAAATCAAGGTTTGAATGATTGGTTTGATTTATTGGTTATTAAATTAAAGGTTTTAAATGCATTATTTTACAAACAGTACAGGGTAAATGACAAACCTGAACAAAGAGTTCCTGTGCACTGACATTATGGACAAAAAAGGTGAAGCCCTCTTCCCAAACTGGATCTTTAGATGCATACGCAACCTGTTGAAAGAGAGCATTAGTTAGGCGAGGCGGTCACTGTGATGTGTGGATGTAACTGTAATCTCTGAAGCAGATGAAGTGACCAGTGTTTTCAATTTGTACAGTAGAAAAATAATCCAACAAAGGACATAAACACTTCAAGGTGAAAAGGGCGTATTAGCAATACCTACCTTGCTTTTCTTAACGTCGTTGTCAATGGACATTTCTACAAAGGAGTTGGGACTGGTGGTTCTCTTTGGTAGCTGAAATAAAAGCAAACCAGTGAGGCAGTGAGAACATCTGTTCTAGTTTACAACTACTGTTAGCCGAGCCTGTGTTTCTGTGAGCCACTGTGAACATTTAAACCAGAAAAAAACCCTTGCACATATAAACCTGTGCATGCCAGGTAGGTGTACATCCATACCATCATTTCATTCTATTATTTGTGGGACATTTTGTCATAATAAGGGTAGGAGTTCTTCAGGTATAGAAAAAAAACGTGTTTTGTGAGATATTAGTGAGCTTCTATCTTTGACCAACAAATCAGTTTATCCTTGAATCCAACCATCCATCTATCTTCCTCCACTTATCCAGTTCAGGGGGGGGGGGGCGACTGGAGCCTATCCCACCTGGCACAGGGCAAGAGGTGGGGTACACCCTGGACAGGTCGCCAGTCTATCGCAGGGCTAACACACAGAGACACATGACCATTCACACTCACTTTGACACCTACGGCTATTTTAGAATCACCAATTAACCTAACCCCACTACCTGCATGTCTTTGGACTGTGGGAGGAAGCCGGAGTAACCGGAGAGAACCCACGCAGGAGAGGATAATCATGCAAAGTCTGCAAAGAAAAACCCTGGACAGATGGAGGATTCAAACCTGAACCTTCTTTCTGTTTATAATACACATATCATAATGTAATAAATAATTGTGCAGTTGTTTATTTTATAAACTTCTGTACAGTTCTGGTTGAAGAGCCTCTCTCCACCTCCTTACAATCATACTGTAAGTGCATTTTTGTGTTATTGGTGCTATTTGGATATCAAATAAATAAATAAATAAATAAATATCTACAAAAATATCTACAAAAATAAGAATAATATTGTTTTTGGGAATACCAAACCACCATACCACATGACAGCCCGTTGCGAAAATACTCCCACACACTTTTCACTGTGTTATTGCATTGTCACACTATGGCCAGCAGAGGGCAATCAGAGGCAATGCTTCTGAAGACAACTGAACTGAGAAATGTTTAGCAGGTCTCTGTGAAAACATGCTTCTTAAATAATCTCACAGTTTGCCTGCCAGTGCCTAAATAACAAGATGAATGGGATTCACACATAATAGCATGAAACTATAAAAAGATCTGTGAATATAGCAACCTTGGTAATGTGTCAGTGT
This sequence comes from Etia nguti, assembly GCA_015106755.1. NCBI lineage: Eukaryota > Metazoa > Chordata > Actinopteri > Cichliformes > Cichlidae > Etia > Etia nguti. The sequence continues at coordinate 12,630 of VUQG01023307.1, forward strand.
GTGTCTGATTTAAAAAAGATTTAATAGTTTTAATTTCCTCAAAAGTTCCCGACTATGTTCACTTTCTGCATTTTTCTTTATGCTAGGAAAGGTAACCTGAACATTGCTCAGGAGGAAGACCAGCTGTCAGTAACACAGCTACGTAAAATGAGAGGCATGTGCCAGACAAACGGGAAAGGCCAGCTTTCATAGACACAAGAGCACTTGGAGTGATAACAGAAAGCTCCTGATCAAACTGAGACATCAACATTCAAAAGTGCTATCAACTCTAGGACACAAAAATGAAAGAAAAGCTAAGTACCAATGAAAGATAACTGGCCTTGGTTATGAGCCACAAACTCGAATGCAAAGTTGACACATTGTTCAAAAGAGTTACATTTTTGGAGAATTTTATACTAGAAAGAAAAGAAATTAAAAAAAACAAAAACCTTTTAATATCTCAAAACTAACTAGATTTATCAATTTGTCATTAAGGACAAATTTATGTGATTTGCTTTTCTTTTTTTAGTGCAGCAGAAATTAAATTACAAAATGCATTCCCAGAACTGACGCCAATTTTATCAGTGTTCTGAAATCAGATGAAAAAATATCTCCATTATGACCAGTGGGCTGGTTTTAAAAACAATATGTGCAATCATACAGAAAGTTACATTTTTATGTGCTTGCTGCCTTGAAATAAAATATATCACTCTCTGTTATTTTTAATGAATAAAACAAAGCTTTAATTTTTTATATACCTATGTCAAATTTTAATTTAAAATATACACACTTCTACTGTTTTTTACCCCATTTTTCTGGGGCACAACGCTCAGTTAAATATAAAGCGCTCTAATATTGTACATTAGTGCCAAATATTCTCATACAAGTAGAAGATAATAAAGTGAAACTTCTTTTCTCTAGACTCATGGCCATCTTTTTGTAGAGCAGTACAAAAATACAGCTGAGCACATTTGCATCACTGACTTACATCAACAGCAGCAAATACTCTCTATTAGAAGATACTTACTGGTAGATCTGTGGCACTGTGAAGATACACTGCAAGCACAGCACAGGCAAAGTTGTCTGTGGACTGGAAGAAAGAGTTGGGCGAGGGAATTAACGTGAGTTACTTAACAGCTGGATACTGAGCTACCTACAGCAGCAGTTAAAAGTGAAATAATAAAATCCTGATGTCAGTGACATCAAAGAAACACTGGGCTGCTGTACCTCCTTCAGCAGGCTGGTGTCACTCTGAAGGGAAAACCACTGGAGCTTAAGATGAACTTCACCATGCAGTGCCCCGTCCACAGGAAACCACTACATGAATAAAGGGATGTTCAAAAGGATTAAATACAAATCTAGAACTAGTGGAAATTATAATAGAAGCTCGAATACTACATAAATCCTGCAATGTCCTCTAGCAGAGAAATACTGCTATTAGTCGTTTATTACTGTTAAAAAAGCTCACCTGATCCATTTGTTTCTCCCTCTTCACTTCTCCAAAATCAAGATTATATCTAAGTTAGACAAGAAATGTACAATAACATCAGAACTCAAACAGATCATTATTTTAATCAGTTTCGTAGCCCAGAAATGCATACCAAAACAATAATCATATCACTACATTTATAATTATTATGAACATGTATTTATATTGACGGCATTGTCTCATAGCAAGAAGGTTCCTGGTTTGAAACTATGCTGGGGCCTTTCAGTGTAGAGTTCACATGTTCTCCCTGTGTGTGTGTTTCCTCCAGCTACTCAGGCTGGTGAGGTAGCTTAAAGTGCTTGACATGTACAGAATAAAGCACTGCATGAATGTATGGTTAAAATGGGACTTGTAGTCTAAATAGCTTTTGTCAAGGCTATGTGCAAGCAGGCAGTAATGGAGGACCCAAATGCAGACTCGTGGAGATGAAACATAACTCAAACAACTCAGCTTTATTGGTGGCATAAGACAAAACAGAAACCTAAACTGATAAAGCTAGGAACAGAACTGGGAACAGAACACACAGGCGAGTATGAGGGTGTGAACGAACGTTAACGACGCAACATAGGGCAAGGAAAACACAGGGCTTAAATACATACTGGAGTAATCCAGGAATAGGACAGGAGGGAAACACAGCTGGGAGAAATCAGACTTAACAAGACAAGGGAAGCAAAACTACACACACTGACATGAGACTTTCAAAGTAACACAGGAAACACGGCAGGCACAGACTAGACAGTGAACTAAACCTACCCTAACACCAGGATAACAATAATAATAATAATAATTAGAACAGCACAACTAAGGAATCAGAACCTAAACCATAATACAGAATAATACCAAAAACATCAGAAAGAGAAAATGCTGGGTCAAAATGACCCAGAACCGTGATAGCTTTGATGGTCAGTAAAACTAGAAAAGTGCTATACAAATACAAGTAAAATACAAGTAAATGTCTTTACTTGTATTTGTCTTTAAGTTGGATCTGTTGACCTCAGGGACTACAGGAGGCACTACTACAAGAAATCTACTGATGACTGATAGGCAGATGCTGCCCATAGAATTTGGCCAATTCCATTTAATATTCGATTTACCTTCCAAGACAATCATCTTTGTCTGCGCCCTCATCGTACAGCTCCAATTCTAACTCCTGCCCCGGGGCCTCATGGACAATAAACTGCACACAAAAAAAACCAACAACTATATTTTAAATGTCTTTCAAGTATTTTTATTAAATTTTACTGAATGGGATTTCCAAAACACATTTTGGGAAAGGTCTTAGCAGGTTACATTAAGAAAACTGGATATAAGATACTGAGCAAAAATGCAAAAAAACTCCACAAATAATACAAAATTGTGTTTTCAAGTTTGTCCATGAGAATTAAGTGACACGATTTTTTGTTAAGGGAAAAAAGAGTGGCAGAATCAAACAGTAATCCATTACTGAATCAAAGTGTGCATAAGTGCAGTGTGTTTGTGTACCTCATACACTTCATTCCATTTTGGGAGCAGATTCTCTTTGACAGTCTTGCTTTTGAAATGCGTGCTGCCCACTCTCAGTGTGGCATATCGGTCTGATTTTGCTTTCATTAAATTCATCACGTGTGTGTTCTTAGCCACCAGATCTCTGGCCTCCAGCAAGTGGACCCTCACCGCCCCCTACACAGCAAAGTATTCACATTAACAGCACAGTGTCAGGTAAACTGAAAGAGCAAAAAAAAAAATAGCAGTAGTCAAAACAACATTAGAAATTTTATACTTTTTATTTTGATAGGATTTTGTTTTTTAATGTGCAATGCTGCTTACTGTAGCTGCAAATTACTAGAGGAAAATAACTGCAAAAATATTTTACATACACGAGGAAGTGGGAACCTCATCTGGTCCACTTTGACCTTGTCTATGAGGGGAATACACATGCGGTTGGGCAACACCATGATGGAAGCAATAGCATCCAAGATCGTCTCCTCAGACAGTGAACTGTAAGGTGAAAGATGTGATGAGAGGGGACAGCAACCAAACAAGTAAACACTGAGTAATAAAATTATTCATTTGAAATATTTCAAATATTATTTGAGACCTTAAAGAAGGGATGCTCAAAAGGTTTGGCATACCAGTCCAGTTTATATGCAGAGTCTGAAAGAAATTATTAGAGTTTTAAACATTACCAACTACAAGGCTCCACTCGTCATAATAAGACTCTGAGAAAGTCTCTGGCCACTTACAGGGCGGCGAATGAAGAAAAAAGTGACTCCTCCCACCAGCGGTGCTTGACCAATAAGAGGCTCTAAAATGACCCTCAGCATCCCCTGGAGCTGGAAGATTCAGAGCTAGTTTTACATGAACAGTAAGCATGTGATACAGACGATGGAGAGAAAACAGAAAAATGAGATGCTCACTTTAAGCCCTTTCACACGAGTTGTGATTGCCAGGCTTACATCAGTGCTGATGTCCACATCACCATCATAACTGGAGAGTAAACCGAGCTGGTCAGACATAAATGATGGCAAGAGAAAACATCACACTACTTTGTAAACTAAGGTGAAAAAATGTGTTTGACCAACCTTATATTCATGTCTAGAATCACTTCCCTATGTTCCACTTCATGTGTGTATGCTCTTATTCCAGTGATCTTGAGAGGCTGAAAATAACGAAATAATTAAAGAAAATCACTTGGCCACAATATATCGCCTATGACGCACTTCCACTGATGAATGTCACTGAATATTGAAGCAGAACAAACAAAAATGGTGCATAAATCAAAACCACACACTTTGTATCCAAAATGAATCTTGGTAAACGTGAACGCTTTGAGCGTAGGATTGGAGGCCCTGATGGATGGCTGTATCTTTTCTCTAAGTAGCTTCTCCATGTACATCCCAACGAACGGCCACGCCTGCTCAAACACCTGAACACATAAAAAAAAACCCCACACCACTTTAGCGAAACTTGATTCAGCACCTATGGGAACACATTGTAAATAGAATTTTACTTGCTCTCTTATATGAGGTGAAAACAAAAACGCTTAATGTATCAAATGGCTTATTTAACCTTTTAAAATCACAACTTATTCTAATATTTTGTCTTCAGTAAATTTAGGGGTAGCTACTTGTGTATTCATCAAAAACCAAAAACACAACCTTGTTAAAGGAGACTGAGCCCTGAACATGACACGTATATTAGTCTAACCTACCAACATATTTATCTGTCGATGTGGGCTTATATCAGCCATGTCAGTATTATTACATATTTGATATATGGGGGGAAAAATGCATCAATTTGATTGTCGGCTTATCTAGTTTGGAGCCCATTCCTCCAGATTCAAGATACTCTCTCGGAAAAAGCTGTCCCTCAGCCGAGTGGTGGCGGTCTTTATGTGTCTGTACCGTTTTCTAGATGGCAGCGGTATGAACAGTTCGTGTCGAGGGTGAGTGGGGTCAGCAGCAATACGACTGGCCTTCCTTTGCAGCCTGCCAGCGTATACTTAATTGAGGTCTGTCAGCTTTCTCCCCACAATCCGCTGGGCAGGTTTCCCCACCCGGGCCAAGTCTTTTTTGTCCTGGACTGTGCAGCTGTCGTACCACACAGTCATGCTATGGCAGAGGATGCTCTCGATCATGGCTCTGTAAAAGTTCTTGAGCAACTGGGGGGAAAGTCCAGCCCTCTTCAGTTTCCTGAGGAAGAAGAGTCTTTGTTGGGCCTTCCTAACCAGAAAGGAGGTGTTCAGTGACCAAGTCAGATCCAAGGTGATGTGGAAGCTGTCATGGTCCTGGGTCATTGACCCAGTGTTTTGAGTTTATTGTTATTATTTTCCAGTTTCTGCTGTTTTGTATCTGTTCTTAGGGTTTGAGTCGTGTGTTTAGTGTTTCTGTT
>VUQG01023309.1:0-10795 GCA_015106755.1 Etia nguti
TGGAGAAACCTTTTGAACTCAAGCGCACTCACACACACAGGTGTACACACAGGTGCTCGCATACACAAACTATATCTTCCTTGGCTGCTACCTTAAAGCATATTGTGCACTGTCGGTCCTGCATGCTGTTCAATAACATTCAATATTTAATATTTACTGTTACTTACACGTATCTAGGTTGTTGTCTCTATATTGTGTTGTTCTCTTGTTGTTTTTTTTCTCTTTTCTTCTTTTAACAGGTGATCCAACAGATTTTCTCAGTATCTTCTTTTACTGTTCCCCCTTCCCATCTGTTCTTTCTCCCTTTCTTTCTTTCTTTCTTTCTTTCTCTTTCTCCCTTTCCGTATAATTGTCTGTCCAATTTGTAATAACTTAAAATAAAATAAATAAACAATGATAATATAGATTAAACAAGTGGAACAATATGGCATTGGCATATTTTCTCCACTTGAAAAAATAAATCCGTTGGGCATCTTTTCTGGCCATCAGACAACAATTCTGATTGCTAAAGTACTGAACGGGACAGGTAAAAAAAAAGAAAAAAGAGAAAAAAAAAGAATTAAAAAAAGCTCTATATCTTACCAGGAACAAAAGGTAAAATGAACTGACTGGATTTAAAAATGCTGCTCACCCCGCTGTCTACTGATATTGTATCCTCCTACGGAAAACATTATAAAGTTCAACATTTTGTTTATTCAGTCTTTCAGAATCTGTGAATGGTGTAAAATTAATTAATGGTAATCCTAAAGGCTGGCAATATCCTCAAAATGAGGGCATATCTGTAATGCAAACTGCCTTAGCCTACAACCTTGAGATCATTTTAACATAGCTGATTGTCTCTGTTTATAGAACACTTTTCAAAATCCTCATTACAAAGTTCTTCATGGACAACAACAATTTTATAATGAGCCGATTTTACACAAGAAACATAACGTTCACATTTTGCCTGTGGGTTTAACGTACAGTTGAAGGCCCAATATTAGCAAGCTATGGCATAAAATGGAAATCTCAGCAGTAATTTACCTGATGATCTGTGTCCCTTGTTAGTCATTTTGATCATTTCTTTTCATGAATCATTGACAGATGATCCTTTCCTTTCATAAGTGTATCCTACGCTACAGGAGGCAATAAAAGAAAAGCACATTTCTTCTGTATTAGGAGAATTTGATGTGCTCTCATTATGGCTACCACTCACATAACATTAAATAAGTTAGAACACACGTTTTTCTTTCTTTCTTTTCTGTTTGCTGAAAAACATTACAGCTGTTATGGCATACAATCAGAGAATACGTTTGATTTCTGAATTGTGTCAAGCTAGTGTCAACTTTCAAGTTTTAAAATGAGATTTCCCTGCTGCTCAGGTACACAGTGCAGTTTCACATGTCCTGGGTGCAGCTACTTGTTTGATTATGCTGTTCCTCTGAGATTTGAAGTGGGAGGAAAAATCCCAACATTAAGAAGTTCCAGCTGAAATTAAAAGAGACTTGTCACTGAACGCGTCCTGATCAGTTTCCAACTGAAGAAATTAAATGTAACAAAATCTAACAGGAAGCAAAGTAAATGTGTTGTTTCTGTACAATGCTGCTTTTTCTTCCACAATAAACCTTTATTAAGGTATCATTAGGTACAAAGAGTGCATGTACTAGAGCTTGGCAGGTTTAAGGCAGCATCACTGCAGTGGGCTGAAGTGCCTTGAAGTGGTGAGGGATATTGAGCTGAGCTGATGGCTCTCAGGAAATGAGAGCTCTACCCCAACGCCTCCTACTACTGGTCACCCGCACCTCTTTTCCTCGGCCCGCTCGGCATTTCTGAAGGAGATTAATTGTTTGCCTACAGCCGTTTTACAGTATACAACCTGGCATTCACCACAACCTTTAAGCTGAATATCCGCAACCTCTTCCTGTGCTGTGTTAAAATGCAGTCATATAAAAGCCACACATACCAGCCTCTCGACCATAACATGATCCATGATAATACATTACAGACTTCCTTGAGGGCGTCAGGGAAGATTTACAGTATACAGTACTTGACTGGGTTGTTGCAATAATTCCCACTGAGGCTTCACTGTACATTTTGAAAAATGTAACAACAGAGATGCAAGATCTTGGCAGGTTTGTGTGTTTCCTACAGCTCGCTTCTGGCCAGCCAGTGTTTGCTGACAGTAAGGGCTGCATTCACCAAGCTGAATAAGTTCATTAATATTAATATTCTGTATAATGCTACATGCAACATTAAACACTACTGTATTTACATATTCAGGGTCATAGCTACTATTTCAAATACACTTGCATTATAACACTAAATCTTTTACATTTTTAACAAGCCCAAAAAAAGTTATTTTCTTACATTTATTTTGAACTTAGCTTTTGAGCATTTTATGAACACATATGATTTTATTTTAATTAAAAAAATCAGTTACTGAATCAAAAATATACATACATATCAGGTTAATATATATTTTCTCCAATCATAAAACACCATAGCCTCCCAGAAATTAAGCAATTTAATTTCTACTGCAAATATCACTGTGCTCAACGCTCTGTGTCCCAAAGTAATAAAAAATGAAAACAGAAAAGTTCCTTGATTAAATCTTATATTAAACTCGACTTTTTCAAACTAAGCCAATATCCTATGTGAAAATCAACATTCCATACCATATATTCTTGCTGGGAACACCAAAATAGTTTCAGGGTTCCCGAATGCTCCCACACTTCTGCTCTGCATCCTTAGTTCAACTCAGTGAACAATGTTTAGTGCTGTTGCAGTGTCTTGATGCATGCTTACTTACCCAAATAAGGAATGACCATTTCATGTTGTTCATCTGGACATAGCATTTTCAGTGGGAGAAAAATTCTTTTGTCACTCATCCAAGTGACTTCTTCAGTCTGAGCTTTCCTCTAACCTTTTAAGCAGTATGTGGGGGAAATGGTGTCCTACCTGGCTCAAATGTGGAAAGAGATAGGGGCCGTGTGGTTCAGGGTGAAGTAGTAGGCCAGGCAGTGTGGAACAGTTGCTACATGTGGTGTAATCAGTCTCACCTTTTTATGTAGTAGCACTTTGGAACCTAAAGATGAGGAGTTTTGAGTGAGAAGAAGAGCTGTGAGCTCGTGAGAAGACATGGCACATTCACCAGGCAGAAAATAGACTCACATGTAGTGAGCGTTGCAAAAACAAATACAAAGGATACCAAACAGTCCAATTACAGACAACGATGGTGCCCATGTGTGATGTCGGGAACCCATGGTGGTTCTCGCTTTGAAAAAAAAGAACATTTGCATAATGACTGAAACTAGCACCATAACAGCTCAATTCAATTTTATTTACATAGTATCAAATCACAACAAGTTGCCTCCAGGTGCTTTTTATACTGTAAAGTAAAGACCCAACAATAATACAGAGAAAGCCACAACTATCAGATGACCCCTTATGAGCAAGCACTGGGCGACAGCAGGAAGGAAAAACTCCCTTCTAACAGAAGGAAACCTTCGGCAGAACCAGGTTCAGGGAGGAGTGGCCATCTGCCGCTACCTGTTGAGGGTGAAGGAAGGTATAACAGATAAACACCACATCAAAAAGACCCTGAGTAAATGTGGTTATCAGCTGGACATCTGAGAAAGGGCCTAAAGAATCCTCCAGGACATCCAGTCCATGGTACAAACAGAGTAATATAGTATACGTAGTTAAGTGCCAAGAGGATTGCCATGAATCATCAGGGAAACCAAACAACCTGCGACTAAGCAGATGTTACAACCCAGAAGAGCTAGAACTCCACAGTCTATTTACACCTACAGGTTAGTGGGCACTCCTTCAATGATGGGAACGTACACATCCTGGACAGGGAAGAACACTGGCTATTGTCAGGACAGAAGGAGTCAATTTATGTAAAACAAGAGTGACCATCTCTGAACCAAGAACCAAGCTTCAGAGTGCACCTTTCATCATCTTACAATCTTGTGATTGCAGCCATTTCCCTGTCTGGGAATGGTACTCATGGCCATTGATCAATGGTCATGACAATTTGCGTATTAATGATCATGAAACCGAGCTTGCAGCCCATTGTTAGACAATGGTGCTTGTTTTTGTCATTATGCAAATGTACTGTTTATAAGGTTGGTGAAAGCTGCAGTCAGCTAAGACTGAAGAACTCACTTGGATGAGTGATGAAACAATTCCCATGCAATACATCAAGATGAACATAAACAACTTTCTGGGACAAGCTGAAGGTGCTTTTATCAATGTGCGTATATCTGCGCTAAGTCAAATCTGTATGAGTGAAATACATCTTTCAGTCAGCTAAGGTGGACAACAACAGGACACTACTGTAGACAATAAAAGTCAATGGCCTTTAATGTCTGCCATGAAAAAAGTTTGTCCCAAACATGCTTTTATTGTTGTGCTCCTAAAGTTCAAAGAAAATAATATAATATATCTGTAACACTGACGACACCTCTTTGCAGAATGGTAATAAGCAACTCCCAGTATCAGAGAATGACTCCAAACACTATTGGAGTGAGATTGAGTTTTGCAGGTAAGGAAAAGTAGGTGCTGGAATATGGCTTCTATTATATACAATATATAATATGAATATTATAAGCTCGTGAACTTGTGAACTTTCAATGTTCACGAGCGGGAGATAGACAGATGGATTGGTGCTGCGGCTGCAGTAATGCGGACGCTGTACCGGTCTGTTGTAGTGAAGAGAGAGCTGAGTGTAAAAGCGAAGCTCTCAATTTATCTATCTACGTCCCTACCCTCACCTATGGTCACGAGCTGTGGGTAGTGACCGAAAGAACGAGATCGCGGATACAAGCGGCAGAAATGGGCTTCCTCCGAAGGGTGGCTGGCCTCTCCCTTAGAGAGAGGGTGAGAAGTTCGGCCATCTGGGAGGGGCTCAGAGTAGAGCTACTGTGAGCCCCTCATGCTGCCACATTGAAAGGAGCCATATGAGGTGTTTCAGGCATATGATAAGGATGCCTCCTGGGCGCCTCCTGGGTGAGGTGTTCCGGGCATGTCCCACCAGGAGGAGGCCCTGAGGCAGACCCGGGACACGCCGGAGGGATTATATCTCTCGGCTGGCCTGGGAACAAGCTAGAAGGAGGCCGGGGAGAGGGAGGTCTGGGCTTCTGTGCTTAGGCTGCTGCCCCAGTGACCCGGCCCCGTATAGGGGGGGGAGGGATGGATGGATGATAACCTAATAAATGAAACTAGACCAGCTTCCCACCCTTAGAGAGAGAAAAGAGTAAACAGAGATTCTGGGTTCATCCAATTCTCAAGAAAAGACAGCAACAAGGAGAATTTCATGGTTGGATCCAGGAGTGTAAGCTGTATCACAACCGCTTTTGTACATTTTTCAGGATATCAGTGTCAGTTTGAACCCTTTTTGGCAGATTGGGACCACATCTGTGGAGGCAGAGGAATCATTTTTTGAGAGGCGACTGAGCCGGAGCAGTGTGTAGCTGTATGTCTGAGGTAACTTTTTGCCAAATGCAGTGGTCTGATTGGTCAGATCTGTTTATTTGCATGCTGTCACTAGGTGACACCAGACTTATTAATCATTTAATCTAATTGTTACAATTTAAATTGATGCCCAACGTCTGTAAATTACTGTGTCCTACATGTTATGCAGCCATCTGCCATCAGATGGTGCATTGTTGTTGAGATGCACCATAGATTAAATCTGTTAACCTAGGCCTGATTCATTATTGAAGAATTTGATAAATGATTTTTAAATGCCTTTGTTATTAGTTTTTGACATTTTCCATTAAACAGTTCTCAAATTTACTTAATACCTGAGTGTTTTTTAGTTTTACACTAATCGGTTAGTCTAATTTTTTAGTCGACAGAAACATCCCTAGTGTAAAAGCAGTTAATGCTAATGTTTGCCTTGTAGCAATGGCTTATAAAGGAAGCTAAATGTCTAAAATTACTGGCATTGCTAACATGTTTGCCAAGGTAATTTTTTGCTGATGCATTCCACAAAAATAAATAAATAAATACATACATAAATAAATAAAACTGCTGTCGCTGTTTTGACTGGAGTACCTAGCTTCATATCAAGCCATCTTATTCTATCTAGGAAACTGCTATCTGAGGGATCTCAGACCATATAGCATCAGTTAGTAAAGTCAGGAGCTTTGAAGACATGAAAAGTACAACTGATTGAGTTTGATTAGTCAGACTGCATTTGTCATACTCAGACAAAGAACAGAACCCATTTAAGAAAGCAAGCCAGAAATGGTGGTGATTCCAAAAGATTCACTGTTTTTGCAAGTGTAAATAAAGCTTACAGTTACAAAAGTTGTAAAAACAACAATTCTGCTTAAGGCTGTATCAACGGAGTCAACAGAAAATAGCAGTGACCTACTATCTTCTACACTGAAACGGAAGCGCAGTTCGTCGCAGTCGTAAGGTTTCTTCACATCAGAGTTTGTCATAATTTTGATTCCAATTTCCTAGAAGTGGAGAAAGAGAAAAGCAAGTCATAGTAAAACCATAGATTATTACTTATGACAGCAAAGAAAAAACCCCAAACAAAATAAAACAACAATGGCATAACAACTACGCTACCTTAAATAGATCTCAAATTGCTAGAGAGCAAGATAAAGACACCAATAGAGCAACTGTTTATTTATTTTTTTAAATACAAGGACAAAGACACAAAAGAAGATTTGGTAGATAGATGGAGAGAAACAGAAACAGGTAAAGGAAGAAGAGTGGCAGAATTGACAGGAAAAACTAAAGGCATCACTGAAAGAAAGAACAAAAGTAGTAAAGTTGGAAAGAAGAATGTGGGACAGCTAAATGATACCAAACTCTGATTCTAAGAGTGTTAAAGACCGACAGAGAAAAAAGATATCTAGATATAGATCACATGAATATCTAGATAGATATGACAATACTACCAATGTCTTCTGCAGCTAATAGGAGACACTAATATTACTGTGTAGTTTCAGTCAGCCATCAGATTAGATGAACAAATGTTTTACTTTAAAGATGCTATAGACGTCATTCTTCTGTCTCCCTGGTCCATAGTAGATCGAGCGCGTTTCTCGCCGTGCTCCCAGATTGTCGCTCACAATGACCGGTGTTGGTTGTGCTGATGGTGCTGCTGATGGCGCTGCTGTCGTTTCAGAATCTGCATCTATTACTATATCTGGCACTGGCAGGGGGTAGCAGGGATATGGTTCCGAGTCCTCAACATCATACGAGTACCCAGACAGCTTCTGCACAGACAGCTGACTATATACCTGCATGAAAACACATCTTTACATGAAGGCGGTGAGGTGATAGCGGTGATTTTTTTCCTCTTATCCATTAGCAGCAAACCACTTACATGGGCCGATTATTGTCAACTCTATTGGAGCACTCAGGTGTAGGAAAAAAAGTGCTTGTGGGTTTGAATAGGTGAATGAGGCATATTATGAAAATTACACTGAGTGCTCTCTATTAACACACATCCACACTCTGATGAACATGCCAGAGAACAACTTGGGCTTCAATATCTTGCCCACAATTCTTTGGTGGTTCAGTCCCTGGCTGCTCCAGTCTGCATGCCAACCTTCCAATTAGTGGATGACCTGCTCTACCACCCCAACCTCATCCTTACTTGCTTTGATGCAAATGAAAGTGACAACAGCTGCACTGGAGAAGTAACACCATCAACTAAAGAGAGATGGTTTTGGAGGTTGTGGCCACAGCCCCCAGGGAGCCAGAGGCAGACAGAGATGGAACCAGGAAAACTGCATCATCCGCAGCCCCCAAGATTATTTTAATTTTTAACTATGATTTTTGGTATTATCGTGAATCCAGACCGCCAAGGCTCAAAAGTGACTATACAATTTATAGGCAAGGCCTGTTCACGAATTATTAGATAAAGAAGAGCAAAGATCTGGAGTCGTTTCCAAATGTTAAACTTTCACCAAGTACCTTTGCACAAGAAGTCTCAAAATCCAGGTCCAAATAGATGTCTGTACAAATGAAAGAAGCCATCATTTCACTGAAAAACCAAAATAAACCCATCAGATACAAAAACTTCAGGAGTGACCAAATGACCAATCTGGTGCATTCTTAAAAATTAAGAGGAATACTGTATATAAGCTAGGTCAACACCACCAAAAGACCATGGAAGACAACTGAAGTTGATGATCAGATTTCTTCCCTTGGTTAAGAAAAACTCTTTTACACCATCCAGCAGTATCAAGAGCAATCTTGAGGAGGTAGATGGATGATTGTCAAAGTATATAATCAGGAGACGCCTTCATGAATGGAAATAGAGAGGGTATACAACGAGATGCAAACAACGGGTTACACTCAACAAGAAGGCCACATTGGACTTGACTAGAAAACATGTACGAGAGCCTAAACAGGTATTTTGACAGACAAAACCAAGATAAACCTGTAGCAGAATGACGGGAAGTGTAAAGTCCAGAGAAGAAAAAATAAGGATCTGGAGCATACCATATCTTCTGTCAAACATGGTGGAGGCAATGTCATGGGATGGGCATGCATGTCTCCCAGAGGAACTGGGCCATTCATGTTTACTGATGATGTGACTGCTGATAGATGTAGCAGGATGAATTGTGAAGTGTACAGAGCTGGACTCTATGCTCAGATTCAGCCAAATGCTAGAAAACAGATCAGATTAGGGCAAAGGATAATACCCAAACCTGCAAAAACAATCAAAGACTTTGTCAAGGTAAAGAAATGAGATATTCTTCAGTGGTGAAGTCAGTCACCTGATTTCAACCCAATAGCATAAGTTTTGCAGGCACTGAAGACAAAACCAGCAGCAGAGAGACCCACAATCAAGCAGCAACTGAAGGCAGTAAAGGCCCAAAAAACAGCTCAAGTGGGGGCAGGGATATCTCAGTAGGTAAAGTGTTGGCCCCGTGATCGGAAGGTCAGGGGTTCGATTCCCCTGAACGGCTACCCTGAGGTACCCCTGAGCAAGGTACCGTCCCTGCACGCCTCTCCCCGGGCGCCCAATGGCAGCCCACTGCTTCACTGAGTGAATGGGTTAAATGCAGAGAGGAATTTCCCCACGGGGATCAATAAAGTATACATTATTATTAAGTGAGTAAACACTGCTTTGGTTTATGTCGATGGATGTGGAAGCAACCTTTGACTGCAAAGGATTTTCATCAAGCAATTAAAAACAATATTTCTACTTCAATGTATGTTAGTTTGTTCAGTTACTTTTAAACTTTAAGACCTTTTATCTTGAATATTTAATTGATTAAGAGCCAACAGGTCTTCCAGTGTTTTCTTATTTCTACGTATTTAAGTTTTTTGGAGTGGTGTAGAAAGTAGAAGATGTTACAAAACCAAACTAAGGTAATGGTAGGACAAAGTAGGACAAATGATTGTCGTACATAGCTGACAGTAAGTTCCTGCTCAGTCTGGAGCAGGAGGACGCTCTGGTCAATAGCTCTAACAGAGCACAAGGAGCCAGGGTGAGCCTTGAGACTGAGGGTGGTCCTCTCTGCTGGAAGCTCCTGGAGGGAGGAGAACTTCAGAGACACCTGTGTGGAAGATACCGAGGTGGAAAACAGATTAAGTCTGTCTATCCCTGCGTTAGCTCTCTAAAATGCACACATCCTCGCTTCACTACATTCCCAGATGGCTTTGAGGCCTTAATGTGGTAATGTACTACCTTGTTATTGAGGCAGAGCTGAACAGGGAAGTCGTGGCTGTCAGCAACAGCCTCTCCACTGGGCATCAAAGTGTAAACAACCACCTGGGCAAATGGTGCCAGGTCTGACATCCGAGTGAGCGGTACAGACATCTCTCCTTTGTTAACTGAGGAAGAACCAAAGAAAACATGGCAGCAATTATCAAAATATACAAGATAATATATGTTCCTAATGAGCAAATAAGCTACATTATTAGCATGAAGCTAACCTTGCAAAATATAATTAGCCTCAAGAACGAACAGTTATATCTATAACTTCTGTTCCATGAAGACAGGAATGAGGTACAACACAAAAGTATAGGATATCACGCCCTCGCGTGTCCTGGCTGAAGATGGCTCAATGTAGGTACGTAGCACACGCACTGGACAAAGAGAATGCATCCTCCTCTGCTCCTGAGATGCAAAAGGAGGGGAGCAAAAGCTCAGCAACTCAAACTCCATTGAGCTATAAGCCGTAGGAATGACCTTGGGGAAATATGCAGCATTCGGGCGCAATACGACCTTTTGGCCATCAGGAGAGAACTGTTTGCAGGAGTAATGCACAGACAGAGCATGAAGGTCACCCACGCACTTTGCCGAAGCCAAAGCGAGAAGTAATGCAGTCTTATATGAGAGAAATTTCATATCCATAGACTCAATGGGTTCAAAAGGGGGGCCACAAAGGGCCTCCAGCCTTGTCTTTGGTGCCTCCAGCACCAAAGACAAGTCCCAATCAGGGACACTGGACCTAAGCACGGGTGTCAGCCGTCGAACCCCTTTCAGAAAACATATGGCAAGGGGATGTGCACCTGGTGTCGCCCTGTCAAAGCCAATATGACAAGCAGATATAGCTGATAAATAAACCTTAAATTGAAAATGAAAGGCCCTTATCCAGCAGCTCCTGCAGGAATGTCAAAACATCCACCATAGAGCACTGGAATGAGTGTGGTGGTCCCGGCATCATTGCTCGAAGGCTCACCATTTGTAAACGTACAAGCCTCTATTGGATGAGGCCCTAGCATTCTGAATTGTCGCTATCACACTAGGTGGCAGACCCTCAGCAATCAGTTTGACCTCTCAGCAGGTAAGCATGAAGGCGCCACAGATCCGGGCGCGGATGAACCA
>VUQG01023316.1:0-11161 GCA_015106755.1 Etia nguti
AGCTACGAAGCCGCACTGCTTGATGGATTGTCGGAGCATTGCGTCTAATTTGGGTCCAAAACTCCGTCCGCTTCAGGTCCCAAAGTCAAACGAACACTGCGGCATCACTGAGAGTTAAAAACTGTCTAAATTCTTTCATTTTTAATAAAATGATCAGCGTTGCTGCTTTACCAGGAGTAACAATTAAATTTAACATCCAGGCATCCATGAAAACAGAATTTACTAAATGTAACAGAGTTAGAAGTTAGCAGGAAGTTAGCTTGCTGGTTTCCACCTAACCGTAATACACAATGTTCTGACTGAGAGATTTCTGAAAAAATAAAAACGTACAGCTCTGCTATCACTTTCAACGTAAATGAAGACAGAAAACTAAACAGCAGTGACGTTTGTAGGGTTACTGAAGTTGGACTAGCTGGTATATAATGATGTGCTACGTGATCGCTAGCGACACAGCTATGTTAGCATAACATAAACACAATGAAGCTGGAGGATGAACGCTAACTTTTTTCCACTCGATAAAAGTTAACACAAGGGTTCCCGATGGTTAGGGACAAATGCAATTGCATGGCAGGATGCTTTAAACGGACCAAACTTCAGTGAGGAGAACAACTGAGATAATCCATCCACAATACAGGTTAGTCATTAATATACTGCAACTACATGGGAATAGAGCAGCTGCCAGAGAATTCGACATTAATGAATCAATGGTACGGAAGTGGAGGAAGCAAGAAGAATGAGTTGAGTAAAGTTTGACTTATCTGACTGTTTTGTTTCGCTTAATGCGCCTTATAATTGGGTGCGCCTTATGTATGAAAACAGATCTGTTCATCAACAGCGCAGCTTATAATCCGGTGCGCCTTATGGTCCGAAAAATAGGGTACTTAAATTTTATATACTTCATCTGTGTAACAAAGCTTTTTTGTGAACTCAAAAATAACCCTGTTTTGAGCTTTGTGACATTTTTACTGCCATTCTATGCACAAAAATAAGTTACAGGATCAAATGAATAATAGAAAATAAATAGAAAATGTTCTTCTATAAGTTTCAAAGAGATTTGGGGTCATATATTTTGAATGACCGGCAGTCATTCAGTCACTGAAATTATCCATGAAACTAGCTAAGTAATTCCTAAATGCGTGTAGATTAATGAAAATTATTTTACCTGGATATAATTGTCTATGTAGAGCCTGAGGTGCAAAACATGCCAGCGACGACGACGACACAGTTTTAGTAGCTCCTCGATAATTAAAAATGTACAAAAAAACCGGAGCAACATTTCTGGGTTCATTTTCGTAACATTTTCGCGCTGTGGCGCTAGCGACCGGAAATACGCGGAAGTAAGAGCGGGAACAGATCGAGAAGGCTAGACGGTCCAATTTCACAGCCACTCACTTCCGGCCTACCCGGCCTCCTGAGGACCCAGCCCACGTAGACCGCGAAGGCCGGGTCCTCAGGAGGATGCAGCCTATGAATTTGGACACCCCCTTTGTAGCGCTGATGTGTGCATCAGTGTAATCGATATACCAGGAAATCGTGCATTGCATTCCAAGCAAAGGGGACCTTTTGTCAAAGTGTGATTAAATGCATTATTTTTTATTAACGTGTTTTGTTTTGTTTTTTCAAATTAATTAATCACAATTAAAGCCTTAAATTCCCACCCCTAGTTAAAACCTACATCTTTCATTTAGTATTCTGTTTCTTTACATAAAAATTCAATTACTACTGTTCTTTGTAAAGTATAGTTAATTAAAATGCATATTTTATAACTGGACCTATAGTTGTAATCAAAGCTTTGTCACAGTTCTCATAATAAAAAAAAAATCAACCAAAAAATAAAATGTGTCACTATGAATCTAACTGTAAGAAACATATGCATAGCCACATAAGCTTATGTGCCCCAGTAAAACTAGATTAGTGCCAACAAATTCATTTAAATTATTTGTTAGGATCCCTGGGTTTTTAGACCCAGGGTTTTGTATTAGTAAATTCTTTTGGGTTTTGTGATTCCTTGTCTATTGAGAATCTCTTATGCTGTTTGACTCTTCTCATATATCAATAATATACTATAGTTTCCTTTAGAATTTATTATATCCAATGCAGTCTCTGTTTATATTCTGCCTCTTCTTTCCTGTTTTATTGTGAAAGTCTTTTGTCTTGTGTGTGTTGTCTAGAGTTTACTTCCCTTGTCTTGTTATTCCTTGTTATTCCTCAATATTCCTGATTTGCTTCTAGTGTGTTTCCTATGTATCTCCAGTTCCCCACCTGTATATACTGTCTCAGTCTTCCTTTGTCCTGATTCTGAGTGTACGGCTCAGTTCCCCAGCGTTATTCTGTTTCTTGGTCCCATTGTGTCTCAGCTCTCTAGTGAGTTTTAAAGTTTGCATTTGTTTTTCAGTTTAGTTTTGTGTTTTGCATCACGTGGTTCTCATATCAGCTCAATAAAGGGCTTGCCTTTAGTTAACCTCCACCTGCATCTGCATTTTGGGTCCTCACACACTGCATCCTGAAATTATTTACATTATTTATCTATTATTTAAATTTAATGCACCATGTAAGGGAGTGTGGTAATTAATTATTATTAAGTAATTTTGTTATGTTTGCAACATTAAAGTCTCTCAAATTAATCTCATGTCTCAGGGCAGTCATTTCTAATGTAAATAATATATACCAATTAAGATGATAACTAACAGAGTAACTATCTATTACTATTATTATTATTTATGCTCCTTTTTGATTATGATTGTGAAGTATGAAGTGTCATCCAAATAATATATTTGGATGGCAAAAGTAAACATGGAACTGGGAGATGGAATCATGCAGTGTTTGCACATTTGAAATTTTTGGGAAAAAAAGAATTATGAAGGAACACATACACAATTAAAAATCTCTGCAAATTATTTTTTTTATTCTGAGGATTAAATCAAAGTTTTATAACAGTATAATAGTTGTTAATCTGTTAACAGTCTAAGTTTCATACGATGGGATGCCAAAACTGTTAAAATATAGAAAAAACACTAATATTTCAACATCCCTGATTTAATTTGGCTGGCAAATTTACTGTATGGCATAAATAAATATATATATATATATATATATATATATATATATATATATATATATAAATACATACACATATATATATATTAAATAGCAAGTACAGATAACAACACCTACACAGCTTGTGAAGAAGATTCAGCATTTTTATGTCAGGGAAAGGTGACAAAAGTTCATCATTTTTATGCTGTGTTTATAAAAATATTTCTTTTCCAAAGCTTCTTGATGCCATTCATCACTTCTTCTGTCTTTAAAGCATATATAATAGGATTGAGCAAAGCTGGTATGGTGTATGTCAAAGTTGAATTTATGATCCTGGCATTAGGATGAATGTAGGAGGCCACTGCAGCTATGTTTGTTCCCACCAATGGCAAAAAGAAAATAGCAACTAGAATCACATGAGAAGTACAAGTTTTCAGTGCTTTGAGTCGTTCCTCTCCTGAAGCAATTCTGCTCAGTGCTATGGAAATGCAAACATAAGTGAATGCTATTAATATTAGAGGAATACAGATGAAAATAACTAAGGCAATATATGCCATTATGTGGTTTAAAGATGTATCATTACAAGCCAGATAAAACACAGGTCCATGATCACAGAAAAAGCTTTTCACCACAAAAGATCCACAGAAGGAAAGGCGATCAATAAGCCCAACAGTAGATGCCATGATGCTTGTTATAAGCAACCATACAAAGGCTAGCATTGCAGCAATAGATGTTTTAGTCACAATACTATGGTACCTTAAAGGGAAGCAAATGGCTATAAATCTGTCATATGCCATAATGACAAGTGTCCATGACTGAATACTTGCAAAGAACAAAACAAAGAACATATAACTTAAACAAGCCTCATAGAGAATGTATCTTCTGTCAAACAGAAATGTGTCTAACAGTTTTGGGATGAGAGCTGTGCTCCCACACAAATCTGTCAAAGCCAGGTTGAATACAATCATGTATTTTGGAGTATGGAGAGTCTTTATCAGAAAAATAATTAAAATGATCAAAACATTTCCTACAACAGTAAATATGTAGACAAAACACAGGAAGACATAGTAATAATTATCATGAGCCATATCAGAAAACCCACCAAGATAGAATTTTGCAGGGTGAACAAATGTGGCATTAAATCCAATAATTAATTTCTGCTCTAAACCCATTGCAATGTTTCCTCCTACATTCGCAAAGTTTATAACTATACATATAACAGAATATCAGACAGTTGCTTAATAAGATTTGCTGTAATCAAAGTCACCACAAACGCTATGATGTGTGCCTCTAAGCTGCAAAGAGTGTCTCCATAACTGGAAGTTGTGTCACATGGTCATAAACTGAATATTCATACATTCAAATGTCAGTGAGGTGACACAGCTGATTCATTTCCTTTTTGTAACAAAATGAAATAATTATTGGAAAAAATATTGCATTGTAAGAACATTACAAACTAAATAAACAGCAATATTAATTCATAATAAATTAAAAAAATTAGATATAAATGAAACAGCCAAAACTAACAAATTGTATTTCTGATAGAAAAATTATTAAAGTTATGCAACACTCTTTACAGTAAGCTGAAGGAATGTATCTCTTTCTCTGTCTCTCTCTATTTGTCCTCTTCTCAGGCCTTGTTGTGGCTCCTGTGCTATCTGTTATCCAAAGCACAGTTAGAATCATGTTCAGTACAAGTACACCAAATAACTGCTTTTCTGTAACAGTGCCACACACACACACACATATCTGTTCCAAGGATAAAGCTGGAAAAAGTGTATGAATGAAACTCGCAGGATTGCCCTGGTGAGCAATTGCATAGACGTTCACTGGGTATGCTTTTGCTTCCTTGCAAATAAAACATTACGCTCCTGTGAAATCTTTTATGCAATAAAAATTAAAGTAATGTCCATATTCACACTGTAAACTGTTTCACTATCTTCCTCCACTGGCATATGAACAGAAATCATTTAATTGTAGCGCAAGTGCAAGTTGAACCAGTAAGTAGGATAAATCGAAGCAGACTAACAATTCAAAAGAAACGTAACTACTTGGAATTGGTTCTCGATTCCCATCTTTAATCTTCTGTCAAACTAAAATATTAAAAACTTTTGGGATGAGAGCAGTGCATTGTGTATTTAAAAGAATGTAGAGTTATCATCAAACAAAAAAAATGAGATAAGCAAAACATTTCTCACAACAGTGAAAATGTAGACAAAACACAGGAAGTAATAGTAATATTTATTGTGAGCAATATCAGAAACCCCACCAAAACAGAATTTTGCAGGTTGAACAAATGTGTTACAAATGCATTAATGACTTTCTCTTCCAAGCAATGTTTTATTTTTCCTACATGTGCAAAGTATAGAACTAAATTTATAACAAAAGATTACACAGTTGCTTAATAACATATGCTGTAATCAAAGTCAACCCAGACACTTTTATGTGTGCAGTGCACTAAGTTAAGCTGCGATGTAAAAGAAAAACAAAGACATTTACCTCTATCTGGCAGTGGGGTCATGAACTGATATACATTTAAAATCTTTCAGTATAAATTATGTCAGTGAGTTGATAGACCTGATTAATTTTATTTCCATAACAAAATAAAGTAGTCATGGGCAAAAATACGACAAACCAGCAACAAAACAGAACATTTTAAAGCATATCAAGTGTTTTAAATTATGTTGTGCTTTCATCCTAGACAACAGTCAGAAACAAATGTGTCATTAAAATGAAATTAAAACTAAAAGTTTTTAAGTCTTTTAGATGATCATTTTAAATACAAGGTCACTCTACTTTTTGATGGGAAGATATTGATCTGGCCAGTTAACTAGCAGAGAGGTTGTTAATCATTTTCAGTTGCTTTGGGGTTAATTAAATGTCAGTAGGTGCACTAGAGGGGCAACTATGAGACAACTCCCAAAACAGGAATGGTTTTACAGGTGGAGACCTATGACAGGTTTTGGTTTTCCTAGTTTTGCATTTGGCTAGGGTCAAAGGGTAGGCTAGGGTAGGTTTAAGCACCACCTGCTGTCTTTTTTTTAGCACTGTATGTCAAAACTTCTATTATGTTATTTAAAGATGTATCATTACAAGCCAAACAATATACTTGTGCATAATAACAAAAACAGCAGAAAGAATTGAAAAGCCCAGCAGTAGATGCTGTCGTAACTGTAATAAGCATCCATACAAACAGCAGTACGCTGATGCAGTGTGCTACAGCATCATCTGTGATAGTGTCAGGGTGGATTTTTTTTAAGCTTCTATCACTTCTTAAATATTTACATGAAGGTGGCTCCAGCTGACTGTAAGACGATAGTTTTAAATAATCACCTGACTTCATCTAATGTCACTATCAAGTAAAAATTTCAACTTCTCCAATGTTTTGATTCTGGAAAAGTAATCACATCACCATCAGAGTTAGCTGTACTTTGTTTCAAAAATAACTTTCCACCTTATAAACACCAGCAATACCATTGCAAGCATTTTACATGCTGATATTTGGCTCTCAGTCAAAGCAGTGGTTGCCTGTGTGCAGCCTCACAGATGGCATGGTGATTTTATTAGAAATCATAGATATCAAAAAGTTAAGTAACTATGCCTATATGTTTTGCTTTCTTCATCAAATAACCCCTCCTAGAAGAAAATTAGACTGAGATAAATAATTGCATTCTGTTTTGAAATGATTACCAGCACAGAGACAAAAAATAGGTGAGACATTCAATGATTTTTTTAGGTACTATTGCTATTGAACACCCCATAATCACCCTGATCACAAATAATACGTGCATCCTAACAGACTTTTTGTGTTATTTTTGATTAAATTTTGTTAAAAAAATCATCTCCATTCCTATGAAATTACTTATTCTTTTATTACAAACAGTCTTAACTCATATTGATATTAAACAATTCAACAATTCTACTTTAAAATTTTATTTGAAAGGACAGACTGGTTCAAAGAAACACGAACATACACAATATATAGTGCAAACAAATGCTCACATCACTGCTAATATTTAATTGTTATTTTGGATTTTCCTCGCCTTTTTAATAACCTTTTTAAAGATTCTTTTATTTCTTGTGTTTGCAGAACATAAATTATTGGGTTCAACATGGGAGGGAAAACAGAAGTCAAAGACAAGTTTATGATCCTAGCATTTGGTTGTATTTTTTCCATCAAAGTAAATGTAATTAACAGTGGAATAAAATAGATTGCCACTAATGAAAGATGGCCAATGCATGTTTTAAAAGCCTTGAGTCCTTCTTGAAGTGTGGCCACTTTAACCAAAGTATAGCCAATATAAAGGTAACTTAACAGGATAAAAGCCAGAGGAAGCCAAAACATAACCACTGGGTACAAGCAAGCAATGACATAGTTGGGGAAATGGTCATTGCAAGCAAGCCGGTATATCTGACCATGGTCACAAAAATAACTGTTAATAACCACAGACTTACAGAAAGAAAGTCTTGTAAGTAGTCCAACTGCAATTAATACAGCAATAATAGTAAAAACCCAAAAAGAGGCAATCAAAGAAAACATGAACCTGTGGGTCACCTTTACTTGATAGTGCAGTGGAAAGATAATGGCCACCATTCTGTCATACGAGAGTGCCACCAGATTAAATGACTGCAGTGATAGACAAGTGTAGCAAAAAAATAGGAATGTTAAACAATCGTTGAAGGGGATATTGTAGTGCCTAAACAGAAAAATGTCAAGAACCTTTGGCACAAGGGCAGTGTTACCGAACAGGTCCACAAATGCAAGGTTAAAAACTGCAATATACTTTGGAGTTCTCAGATTATGATCCAAGCATATTACAGCCATCACAACTGTGTTTCCCACCACAGAAATAATATAAACAAAAAATAGAAAGACATAGTAAAATTTTATGTTTGGGATTCCAGTTAAACCACCTATGATGAAAAATGCAGGATGTACAAAAGTTATATTTTTTCCAAGAGCTGAGTTGAATAACTCCATTGTAAAGATGCCTACAGCACAGTGATGTCCACACAGGTGCCTCTCCTTTGTGCTATTATCAAGACTGTATACTCTTATGTAGATGGATGAAAGCACCTCACTCTCAGGGGAAAGAGCTCTGTTTATGTTTAGCTGTTTTGAAAGAGGATGCTAAAGAGAAGCTGTCTTCTTCTGGATGTCTGGTAAATAAAGTGTCTAATGCATTTAAATCATTAAATGAGAAATTTATTTCAGTACGTCTGAATGCAATCATGTATGTTAAAAATATATACAGAACCATCAATGCATTTTTTATATTTCATGTTGCATTTGGATGGATGGCGTTTCAACTAGTTTATTGTTTTTATATGAGCAATCAGTGTGTGAAATGAACAGTACTGAAAAGATACACTTTATTATCACATCAGTCTATAACACTGCACAACTACAACTTTGAAGTTTTGATAGAAATATTGTGATGAACACTAATATTTAAAAAAACAAAACATTTCCCCACTCGCCCATGTGGGCAGACTTTTAGCCTTCAACCTCACGTTCTCTACCAGAGGCCTTGGAGCTTGAGGGTCCTGCGCACTATCTTTGCTGTCCCTAGGACAGCGTCCTTCTGGGCAGAGATCTCAGATGTCATTCCTAGGATCTGCTTTTCTTTCTCAGGTTTCTGCTGCCTGAGGTATTCACTAAGCACATAGTCAGTTGAATCTTTGTTGTTTCAAATAACAAAGATAGTTGGATAGTGGTTCTGACACTCATTAGTCCTCGGCCTCCTTCCTTCCACTTCCTCCATTCCTGGCCAGGAGATTTCTTGTCTTGATGTCAGTGGATTCTATTTCCTCCTTTGGCCAGCTTATTATCCCAGCAGGGTATCTGATGACTGGCAGGGTGTAGGTGTTGATTGCCCCATTGTTCTTCGCATTCAGCTGACTCTTCAGGACTTGCCTTTCACTCTGCAGGTATTTGCCAGTTGCAGCTTTCCTGGTGACCTTGTTTAGGTTCCCATTTGCCTGTGGGATTCCAAGATACTCATAGCTATTCTCGATGTCTCCAATGTTGCCTTCTGGTAGCGCAAGTTAGCGACCGCTGTCCTAATAGCCCCATGGTTACGGTTTGTTAGCATCCAACCATACCTTTCCAGTCCCAATGACACTCTGATGTCATTGCTGTAGATGTTAGAGGTATGTGATCAGTGAATCGAAGTCCTATTCCTCCTTGTTCTCAAATAATCGCATTCACAAAATTTTCAGAAAACCTGACCTCTGATTCCTGGAAAATTAAACTTGTCCAAGATTTTTATTAGGTACACCAAAGGTATCAATTTGAAACTCCTACATCACTTCATTGCTGAGTTATGGCATTCACAAACGTGGGTGTCCATGTTGCCTGCCAGCCCACCCAGCAGGGTGGCAGCAATACCTCATCAGCCCTTTACGGCTGAGGGGTAAAAATGTTTCTCGTCTCTTAGCTTGGTTAGTCTGTTACAGTTTATTATAAATTTTGTCAGACACTTGTTAAAGCAGTAATAAATTTTAACAGACATCAATTTACAAACAAAAAGCTACAGGAGTGAAAGGTTGGGGTAGATCATCAGTTATTCTCACAGCTGATGATGAATAAATACAGTTAAGTCCAAAAGTTCAGGGACAATGACGATTTATGGGGTAATTTTGCCTCTGTACCCCACAACAGTGTTTTTAAATTACTCAGAAAAATGTCATTGAACTGCACACGTACACATTTATTTGAAGGAGTTTTAGAAATATTTTATTAATTCCAACTACTGTGTGACTAAGTACACAGATACAGCTTACTTTTTCTTAAATCCTGCTTGGCTCCTGAGTCTGCATTTGGGTCCTTATCCTGTAAATTGTGACACAGCCAACTGAAATGATAAATATATCACCCTCTGGTTTCCTCCTTCTTACAGTGAAACTATGATGTATCTATATTTCTATAACATATAAATTATAATTCCAAACGTATTCACTACCTCATTCAAATCATTGAATTCAGGTGGTCTAAACACTTCCATGGCCAAGCACTTATGCATGCAAACTGCTTCTACAAATATTTGTGAAAGAATGGGTTCCTCTCAGAAGCCTGGTAAATTCAAATTCAAATTTTATTCGCCACATACACGGTCATACAAAGTACAACATGCAGTGAAGTGCTTGTGTCCAAAGGGGGGAGGGGTGACAGGCTGCGGATGTAGCAGCGCCAAATTCCAGCATGGTACCAAGATAGGATGGACTAAATATTCCACAATCAGCTTTTAGTAGCATTGTAGCAAAGTGGAAGTGATTGGGAATGACAGCAACTTAGACACAAAGTGGGAGGTCAGAAAGCCAGTCACTAGAGACTTCTAAACCTAATGTGTTCTTCACATTAGCTCAAGTTTAGCTCAAGAACAGTACATGGAAAGCTTCATGGAATGGGTTTGCTTGGCCGAGGAGCTGGATCCAAGCCTTACATCACCAAGCACATTGCAAAACAATGGTGGAGGGGCAATAAGGTTTGTAGTTTTGCTCACCCACTCAAGCAGGTGTTGAGCTCAGTTCCTCAGTTCCAGTGAATGCAACTCTTAATGGTTGAACATATCAAAACATTTTAGATAATTTAATGCCCTTAACTTTGTGGAAACAATTTGGGAATTGCCTTGTGTTATTTCAACATGTCTGCACACCAGTGTAACACAGTAAGGGAAATTGTTGAAAAGAATATACCAATGGGCCAATAGGTTCGACTTTAGGAGCACAGGGGTGTGTTTAAATGAGGCACGGAGACAAGAACGTAACTCAAAAGAACCAGCCGACTTTAGTGAAATAAACCATGAGGTTGACAAGCACAGGTTAAAGGCACTTTACAATTGTAAAAAGGAAACTTACAAAGAATGAAAGAAAAGTAAAACACATAAACTACTAAGACAATGACTTGGCCAAGTGTTAACTTCTGGTTTTCAATGTTGGGTTTCAATGCTGGGTTTAAATGCTGGGTTTACCCTAGTAACCTGACTCCTTAACTTTTATAGAAAACAGATTACACAAGTTCAGTGTCCATTCAAATGAAAATCTCACACTCACTCCTTTCACGTGTGGAGAATGTTCTACACAACAGCTTATTATTCAAAGTCCCAAATAAAAAATGTCCAGG
>VUQG01023317.1:0-20276 GCA_015106755.1 Etia nguti
TTCTGATTATTATCAAAGGCTTAACCTCCTAAGACCTGAACTCCTTCATGGCATGCATTTTTAATTTCTTTTGCTATTTGGGCTGATTGGGACCTGATGAATGTAAAAACAAAGAATTACCTTATTTTTGTTTCTGAGAAAAATGAGATCCACATATGAGGACATTCGCTTTAAATTTCGATAGAACAGTGGCAGTATAATGTCCTCGTAAGTGGATTTAAGGCCCTTGTAGAGGAAAATTGAGTATTTTGGTCTAGACAACCCAAAATGTGTTGTCTACATATGTGGACGCCAGGTCCTAGGAGGTTAAAGGTACCTTTTGTAATTCCTCCTGTCCAAATGTGAATTAAAACATACACCACCAGGGGGCAGCATTTGATCAGTAGATGCATTTTGACCTGCAGTCAGCTGAGACTGAAGAAGTCACTTGGATGAGTGACGAAACGTTTCTCCCACAAAACGCTACGTCCAGATGAACAGAATCAACTTTTGGAGATGCATTTTGATGTTTCCAGATCACTTCCTCCATGGGCTCTGCCTCAGGCTCATGGACTTAATAACTAACCTGAGTAAATTAATCAGGACTCCTGCATTATTTTGGAAAATTAATCAGTTAACTAATGTTCATTTTTGATCAGGTCTGAAGGGGCTAGGCTCAGATTCAAAATAACTTTATTTGTTGATTTTTCTCAGAGCGATTCTCTATGAGCTGGGCCTTCAGGGCAAACTGACCACAGACCAGCTGGCAAAGAAGTGGGACAACCTGAAGAGGAGATACAAGGTTCGTCCTCTGACTCCTGCTCGACCAGGTCCACGACTCGAAGGGGAGTCGCCGTCCAGATCGTAAACGGCAGTGGGCGGGGCGACTGCCACTCTTTGTTAATGTCAGTTTTGGTGCCTCAAGTGGACGTTAGAGGAACTGCAACTATGTAACCGCCACTCATATGTTCTTTGAAGCTTTACATCCTGTACGTCTTTCAGTTAAATTGGATAAATTAATAGTTAGTATTGATTGGCACGTATCAAAGCAGAATCGGCAGCGTCCCTGTGAATTGTGGGTAATGGGAGATGGTGGCAGCGTTGACGTCCTGGTCATTTTTCCTCCAGGAGCTGAAGTTTCCCGCTCGAGGTGTAGAGACCAACCCCAGCTCCTGGCCCTGGTTCTACAGAATGAATGACGCCATGGAGGGACGGTTCGCCGGTGCCGCGCCCACCCTCACTCCCATCGTGGAGGATGAAGACGAGGACTGCGAGTCGCTGTCCCCGACACCCAAGAAGCGAGCCCGCCGGAGCCGAGGCGGGATGGCCGAGTTCCTGACGGAGTCTGAGATGGATCTGCTGGTGGATAACGGGGACAAGAATGGATCGGCGGCTCTGGGCGAGCTGCAGCGGATGGGCGAGTTCACCTACAAACGTAAGAAGAAACATGCACAAAACATAATCGATCAGCTCTGAGCTCAGAGACAGCAGAGTGAGACTGAGGGGGACAGCTTAGTCCTGCGCAGCAGTCGGGGTGGATTGTGGGTAACGTAGGCGTCCAGTGATGTCAGGGAGGAAGAGAACATGTGTGAGTGAATCTGTGACACTCCGAGTATGAAACCAATTAAAGCACAGCCAATCAGCTGCCCAGGAGGTCATGTGATGGGTCCAGTTTGTCTTTGATTGAGGGTTCCTGTAAAAGTTCTGTGTCCTCGGAGCTTCAGTTCTGGAGTCGATGCGAATCAGGATGCAGGAAGTTCTTAAAAAGAAATGAAAACCGAAATGAGCGACGTCACCCAATCGTATTTGTGCACGGCGTGCAGGAAACGCCTCAAAGTAACGTTTGCATTCGCCTCTTTTCATAGTGAGCGAAGACGACACAAGACGACTGATCGAGCTGCGAGCTGCTAACGAGTCTCTATTCACCGGCAGGAGGAACACCGCCAAACCGGCGTGGAGGTGAGCGAGCGTTCGAGTGTCTTCTGAAAACACTGGTCGTTTCTGTGTGTGTCGGGGTCCTGTTAAACCGTGCGTGTGTGTGTGTGTGTCTGCAGGGGAATAGTGAAGGAGATGGGTCTGACAGGGAAGATAACACCTGACCAGGTTGCCAAGAAGTGGGACAACCTGAAGACCAAATTCAAGGTGAGATCCCTGCAGCAGTTTGAGCAGCGTGCCTGGGGTCATGTGACTCCGTGTTACCGCCGCATCCTTTTTACCCCTCAGCTGAGGTGGTGTTGTAGGGTGTAATTCGCCTGTTTTTAAATAAGTGAAAGGAATTTCATTTTTTTAATTATTATTATATTTGCCTACAAATTCAATAAGGTAGGTTCACTAGCATAAGAGGGTACCATGTCAGGTTTTTACAGAGAATCATCGTTGGCACGCTGTCCTGTTCCACTGTGGGCTGGATAAACTTCTTCACTGTGAATATCTGTGTGTGTGGGACGCTTGCTAGCTTCAGGCATTAAAACCAGGAAATCAGCTTCAGCAGTCGGCCGCAGCGTTTCTGACCAGAATAAAGCGACGTCGGTGTTCTGGTAGTTTTCATTTACGCCAGCAAGAAAAACATTCCTTTTAATTCGTAGCAGTGACAGGAAGCGCAAGCCGTTTTTCCACACGTACAGTAAATCCAGTTTTTCCTGATCGGCAGGGACAACATTCCTGTTTCCTGGGATAATTACACCTGTAGCCGTCCGGTGTGGACACCTGTCTGTGAGTGAGCCCGAGGCGACGGCGATACCGTAGTCATGTCCAGTGGGAGGCTGAGGGGCAGCACTGTATTTTTTTTTTTTAAACTGACCTCAAGGTGTAAAGTAACCGAAGAAAATACGATTGGTGTGTTCGATGACTCTCGGGTGACTCACAGTAACGTGTGCCCTGCATATGAACCTATAACCTGCTTTGTTCATTCAGACCTGTATAAAGTTTGATGCCTGAGTGTTCTGCAGCTCTCTGATAGTAACTGGCAGAGCGCCGCAGAGAGCTGCTGCACGGCTCAAGCGTTCACTGAAACGTGAGTTTGCTGCGTCTGCAGGACCTGAAGTTTCCTCCTCGGGGGATGGAGGGTCAGACCAACCCGGCCTCGTGGCCCTGGTTCCAGCTGATGAGCGATGCTCTGGAGGGCCGTCTGACGGGCAAAGCTCCCCGAGTGACGCCCGTCTGGACCAACGAGGAGGACGGCGTGTTCGGCTCGTCCCCGACTCCCGACAGAGACTGTTTGATGGCGGAGAGGAGCAGCGTGTCGGAGCTGGAGAGCATGGTGGGCGGAGACAACGCGGAGTCCGATGGGAACGTCACCTACATCGACGCCAGCGGAGAGGAGTGTTTGACACCCTCCGACCCGACTTATAAAAGTAAGAAGATTTCTTCGTGGTCACGGCCCGGTGACGATCGACTACCCTCAAAAACCTCCTGGAGGCTTCGCTCACGTCGTTTAAGCTTTAAAGATGGAAAGTCTCTGCAGTCAGCAACCAAATTAAAGCAAAGCTTCACAAAAAATCAGTACGTGAAAGAAAATCTGTGTAATACAAAAAAATTAAAGAATTACTGCAGTTAAGAAAATACAAAATGTAAAATAAAGTTTAAAATGGCAAAACACAAATGAATGCATCCAAACAAAGACTAAATTAGACAGGAAGTAAAACAGACGTCTATTAAAAGAAATATTAAAACTAAATAAAATAATAAGACATGAAATTTATCCTATACAAAAAACTCTCTAAAAAGCTTTGCAAAGAAAAATGTAACAAAAATTCAAACTGAATAAATTACAAAGTATAATAAAAACAAAACAAATAACCTATTAAAATAAAGACATAAAATTTATACATACAGAAATAACAGTTTTTAAAATTAAGACACTGAAAAGTATATATTATCATAATAAAAATGAATGTATTAAAATACAGATACTGAAAAAACATTTAATGAAAATAAACAAAAAAATGCGGTTTAAAATGTAAAACACGTGAAATCTTTGCATATGTTTGAAAATCAAAAAAAATAAATTAAGAATAACAGGCAGGAAATTTGTTATAAAAATATACAGATATAATATATCAATAAAAAAATATTTATTAAAAGTAAAAAGTCAAAATACATCAATCAAATTATAAGAAAATAAAAATGAAAGCAATTAAAAATCATTTAAACATTAACGTAAAATACATAAAATTAAACTTATGCAGTGCCAAAAATGTCTGAAAACTGTCAAAGTGTACAGCAGACGATAAAATCAACAATTAATAACTTATATATCGATCTGTGTGCGTCGCAGTGACCGACCAGGACACGAGGAGGATGATTAAACTTCGAGCTGCTAACGAGGCATTGTTCACCGGGAGGAGGAATGCTGCCAAAGCCGCCTGGAAGTAAGTATCCCTCGCGTGCGGATAAATGTCGGAGGAGCGAGGCGTTCCTGACTCTGTGTCCTCACTTCCTGTCAGAGCCATCCTGAAGGAGCTCGGGCTGCAGGGGAAGGTCTCCACCTACCAGATGGCAAAGAAGTGGGACAATCTGAAGAGGAGGTACAAGGTAGGCCGTCACTAACGCCCCGCCTCGTTAAAGCTGCTCACGGCTGCGTGTTTCTAAAATCCTCTGCTCTCCTCAGGACCTGAAGTATCCTCCTGTAGGGATGGAGAGCGTGGCAGACGGCGCCTCCTCCTGGCCGTGGTTTCACCTCATGAACGAAGCCATGGAGGGCCGGCTGGCGAGCAGCGCCCCCCTCCTGACCCCCGTCACTCAGGACGACGATCAGCACCCGGACCCCGCCCCCAGACAGAGGCCCCGCGCAACCCCCGCACCTCCCCCTCCCCCACTTCCCTCTCACCAGTCTTCCTCAGACTACGCGCCGGATGCGTTCGGAGACGGCGCAGAGCAGAACCAACGGAGCTCAGAGACATGCGACGGGCCGCTGGGGGGGCTGGAGAGGGAGTGGGAGATGGTGGAAAGGGAGAGGGCGGCGCTGGAGCGAGAGAGGGAGATGGTGGAGCGAGACAGAGCAGCGCTGGAGAGAGAGAGGGCGGCGGTGCAGGCCGAGAGGCTGTGGCTGGACCGGGAGCGGGCGGCAGTGGAGCGGGACAGAGCCATGGTGGAGCAGGAGAGGGCGGCGCTGGGCCGAGAGAGGGAGGTGCTGGACCAGAGGGCGCTGATGCTGAACTCTGTGGGACACTCCGGACACCTCAACGCCCTCATGTAGACCGCCGGCGCGCTGTGGGGGCGTGGACTGTATAGACCTCGTGGCGGGCTGACAAACCGCCTGCTGCACCTCTGTGGGTCCGGACTCTAGATCCATAGAAGGACTGCTGTGAAGGACTGAGCTCGCTGGGTGGGTGGTCCTGGGATCACATGGCTCTGCGTACAGGTCCATAATAATCAGAAACATCACCTGAGTCAGGTGTGGCTGATGTCACGTTCAAGGTCGTGTTCTCGGGCGGCTGTTGGGCTGTCTTTGGATCTCTGCAGCTGTTCAGCTGGGTGAGGAGGAGGAGATCCAGTGCGGCAGACTCCTCCAGAAGTGGAGGAAGTGACGGGAGGTCGACGCTCAGCAGCAGTGATGAAAATGGTCCGGAGGTGCCTGAGAACACGACCTTACTGTGGAGGCCAGTCGGTTTGTTTTTCATTGGACTGTTTCAGGAACGTTCTGGTAGCGCCTTCCTGGGATGTTGACTTGTTACCAGGAGCGCTGCACAATCGGAGTCAGTAAGGAGTTTTGTTTCTGTGTTTAATGAAAGTTTCATCAACCTAAATTCATTTCCATCCTGATGCCGCAAAGTGTTTTCTTTCTTCTCTTCAAGGATCTAAAAGGGTTCTGCAGGGGGTCTGCAGGGGTCTGAGGGGGTTAGTGAAAACCTAAGCAGGAACAGGCTGTTCCCGGGAATCCCTCACAGTGATCACACTCGTGTAAGATGATGCTTGTGTGCTTAAAGTGTTCAGAGGAGCCTTTAATTAAAAAAAACAAAACAAAAAAACACCACCAATTTTTGACTGACCCCACTCGAAGCTGCACTGAGCAGCCAGATTTCAAAATAAAAGTTCCAGAGTGATTTTACGAGTTCTTCACAGTGATGGAAGCGGGGAGGGGGGCAATGACTGACTTTACTAAACATTTTCAGGACAAATAGTTCCACTCCAGTATGATTAGACAAGTAAACTGGGAGGTCCAACCCTGAACTTCCTGTACTCAGGTGCAGGGTAAATGAGTACTTAGACCCCAGCTCCTTCAATGGAAAGCAGATTTCCTTGTTGCTGCTGTCAGGACTCTGATCAGTACACCTGTCTACACCCAAACACCAATCATATCTTTGCACCTGGAGCAGGAGAGGGCACCACCTACAGCTTTTATCTTTTTAGATTGCAGATATCCTACACTTACCACTGAGCCTGAACACCTCATACAGGCTACATGATGCATAACATGTCAGTTGTCACCTGTGGTGATGTTTGGCTGGCATCCTGTAATCACCAGCTGAGCTGCTCGGGTCAGTTTGACAAACTGTATCTCAGGTGAGAATGGCCCCGCCTCCTGCACCTGTCGTGTTCCATATCACAGGAACCATCTGAGTCTGACTGAATCTGAGTGGGTGGGTGTGGTTACCTGTCAGCCTCCATCCCTCTGCTGGTATTTCAGATATTTAAAGATTCTCATCATGGGGAAAAACACAAATGTAAATTGTAATCAGATTACTCTGAATTTCATGATTAGATGGCGTTACACTGGCGTTCATCATTTATAAGACAGTAAAGTTGGTGCCTTCATTTTATTTAAATCCTGTGGCCGACGGTGACTTCCTGCTCTGAGGAGGTCATTTCCATATGAAAAAGAGACGCGCGCGCCAGACGCCATCAAAGCTGCTGCTGGTCTGAGTCTGTGCTCATGGCGTGCACCGGCTGAAGCCTCGGTGAGTAAAACGGGTTTGGCGAGTATGTCCTGTTTAAATGAGAGCGCCTCTCTGGCTCATTGCTGCTGACTCTCGCAGTGGCAGGTGTTCATGCTAAAAGACCAAAGTTACAAATAAGAGGGCGTGTAACAGTGCCCCTCGGCAGGCTTCAAGAAGTTAACCAGTCAGAAGCTGCATTCCTGTTACAGCAGCCAAAACGATAAGTACAGCTCAGGTCAGCTATGTGAGGAATCCCGGAGCACAATGACAGATGACCGTTCTGCGCTGCCGGCTGTGCCAACGGTTTAGTGGACCCTGGAGGTTTTATACCAGTATAACCAGTAAACTATCGGTGTGTGTAGAATGACTAACTCTGAACTGCTGAATATGAACATACTGTAATCTACACAGATTTATTCGGGCCACCCGTTTGAGCTTTTTAACTTATTATTGACAAGGAACCAAATGTGTGTGTCTATATCAGTGTGACAGAGGACGAGGAAGCGTCTGCTGCTCTGTGAGAGGTCAGTCTTATGTCACATGACACAGTCATTTACATAACCAGGCCATTCGACTTATCGTTAATAATAATAATAATAATAATAGAGGAGGCAGGTCCAATCTAATGATGAGTGAGGACTTTTAAAGGCCTGCAGGCTTTTCATGTATTTCTACTAACCACAAAGTTATTTTGATGAGTCTAGCGTCCTCACTCGGGGGTGCTCGGAACTTTTCTGACGGTTTTAAAGAACTCTGTTCGTGTTTCGCTCTTTTCTCTGTCATTTTGTGTGATCTTGCTGAAAGAGGAACGATAAAGACTTATATGGTGTTTGAAAAGTGAAACTGAAGAGTGTCGAGGGTTTGATCTCGGGGACGTTCTCTGTGACTCGAATGTAAATCGCCACCTGAGAGGACCAAACTAACATTGGAAGCACATTTTTGTCTCCAGCTTTTCAGTTTTAAAGCGGCTGCAGGTCATGTGACTTCTGCCATCCTGTCAGAAGGTTCTCTACAGAAAATATGTTTCCTGTCTTGGTGTCATTTGTCTCCTGGGGGTAAAATAAAGTTCAGCATTGGAAATGGTTTGATTAAAAAAAAGCTTGGAGCGTTTTTTTGTTTGTTTGTTAGTTAGTTTTTTTTACTGTGTGAGCACAGGAAGCAGGAAACGGCAGGAACCTCCACCAGAGCGTTCGATCGCTGATGTTCTGGAGAGTTTGGATTATAAGTCGTATTTCAGACGCTTCGCTGTTATGCTGTTTATCCTGAAAATGAGGCTGACAGTAAAAACAGATGGGCTGTAACAGCCAGGTGTGACCTCCCCTCACCTTTAGGCCAGATCAGCTTGATGGTCGGAGGGGAGACGGACACGGTTTGTTCCAGAGATACGTTTTCACATTTTTGACTAAACGAGGTCCCTGAAACTGAGGGAGCTCTCCACGCTGGCACCGAACCAATGGTTGACGTCACCATGTGAAGTACATCTTTTATATACAGTCTCTGGTTTGGATAGACTTGTTTATTAACTGTAACTTCAAGGGTGGGCGGAGGGATACAAACCTGAGGTTTAAAGACACTGGAATGAGTTCGTGCAGGGTTTTGTGTTCAGTAACTGGACCGCCAGCAGGCACTACTTACCTGGTTTCAAGGTAAGTTTGTTTCTGTTACTGCGCAGACTCTATTCTTGTGAAAATGGAACGGGTGGGTTTGACTACACAGTGCACGGAGCGTGACTCCAGGTGTACCTGCACGCTCAGTCATTTCCCTCGGCTGTGGTCGTGAGATCGGTGCCTGTGAGACAAACACAGGTGTGTGCTCCGTTCGTTCATCAAACAGGTGGAAACGTTACACCTATCCTTTATTCACGCGCACTCTGGCCTACCTGGGAGCTCCTGATTGGCTGAGAGGAGCGGAGGACGGCGGCACTCGTCGGTGTCAGAGATGCTCACCGTCAGAGTCGGTCAGTCTGCCTTTTCTTCCTCTTTGAGGTGTGTGTGTGTGGCGTCATTTCTCAGACCATCACAGGGGGAAAAGAGCCGCGAGAGCTGCTGTACCTGCGCAGGTGTCACACAGGTAAACCTGCGGTGGGGTTTGGTTTCTTTTCCTCGGCTGAAAATATGAAGAAAGCACATCTTTACCCGCTGACCTTAGCACGATAAACGGAGCTTAGCGAGCCTCCTTCTGCAGCACCTGAGCAGGTGTACGCGGAAACAAAGCAGTGGGCTCTCCTCTGAGTGATTTTAGAAGTTTACAAACATTCATGAAGACTTTTGGCGCAGGGCTGAAGCTTTGAGAGCTCTGCTCAGGTGTTTCTAGTTTCTGTGGAGCGCGCTCAGGTGCAGCGTCTCAAGTCGGTGTTGTACCAAAAAGTGATTTCCAGTATTTAAACTGCTGTAAATGGCTCGTTGGCCTTAAACATTTCAAATATATGCTAGACGCATCCCTCGAGAATGACATCGAGTCATCTTGACAAACAGCATTCCTGTCACAAGGTAGAAGCCGCAGTCAGTTTTGGGCAGTGACTTTTATAGATCCTTTATTTATCCAGTTAAAGTCTGGTTGACATTAAAATGTCTTTTTTAAAAGCGATGTGGCCCAGAGTGTCACAGCAGGTCTGCGAACATATTTTAAATGAACAAAAGGTCCGGATCGGTTATGAAGGTGTTTTAAAAACAGGTGGTTTTAACATTCTCTATAGAAGCTCTTTGCGCAACAGACTTTAGTGAGCATTATTTAAAGACATGACGCATAAAAAAAACCACCCGCAAGGACGGGCAGCGCACTTGAGAGCGCTCGGCGTGTCCCGGTGGGTGTGCGAGGCGCATCCACAGCTTTAGTCCCACAGGAGCATCACAGCTGAGATATGGACAAGAGCATGTCTGACAGGCAGCGTACGAGTCCTGATGTTTCCACCCGTTTGTCTCCGAACAGGGAAACGAAGCATGATGAAGCGCGCGGTCCTCGGGGGAAGTAAGTTTCTTTCTCTCTTCACCTCTGTGTGTGTGTGTGTGTGTGTGTGTGTGTGTGTGCGCGTGTGTGCGCTCCTCATTAATGGTTTGCTTCGTCCTTCACTCTTTATTTTCTTGTCTGAATCTTCCCCCATATAGATGTTCCACCCGCTGCACGCGGGAGCTTGTTTCTGCCACAAAGTCTTTCCTCATCAGAAGTCGAGACTTCCACTTAAAAGCTGAAAGTTCAAATTTTGAGAGAACCTGAAATGTTAATTGTTTAGTGTGTAAAATCTCACCACTAGGTGTCAGTAGATTGCAGACTGCAATTTTGAGATAATCACTGGAAATTTCGACTTAACAGCCAAATATTCTCAGACATATCAGCTTCTGAAACTTTCAAATCTAAGATCATTACCTAAAAATTCGACCTCTGTCTGGCAGAAGCAGTTTTTTTGTTTTTTTTTAATCTTTCAATGGTAGAAATGGGCTTCAGGCAGACCTTAGGTTAACGGGGTTTTCAGACGTGTGCTGCTGTTATGTTTTTTAATGTGTCAGGGCACTACTTGGAAAAAGCGTTGGGGTTAACTGTGGCTAAAACAGACCTTGGTTTAACTTCGGGTGATCGGTCTTCAGCACAGCACGCAGATGTTTTGGATGTATAGTTTCCTGTAGTGAGAGCACATCTGTGAGAAAGAACAGCTGTGTTCACCTCACCTTTGTTTGTGCACGGCAGCCACCACAGTGATGGATGACGAACATCTTAACAATGATGATCTGAACTCGGAGGAAAAGCAAATATTTGATTGCGTTTTATTTACAAAGCACTAATTCAAAACAAAGTGCGTCATTACAAAAGCACATCGGTCTGCGTCCTGTTCACTTTAATTTGATATTAACAATTAAAACTGAAACATTAGTGTTTATTGTAGTAGACGTGTTTCTCATGCCTGTGATGAGTGAATGGAAACTTCTGTCCTGAAGCTCATCAGGTGCGACTTCCTCACATACAGCGTGTGTTAACAAGACTTCCCTCTGCCTCCCTCAGGCGTTTTGCAGTGGCTGGTGGTGGTCGCGTCTGTGATCATTGTCGTCGTCGTCATCCTGCAGCAGTCAAGCCTCTCGTTTGAAGGTGAGAGTGTTTCATACACGACACGGTTGTTGATCTACAGGCGACAGGATCTACTGGCAGTAGCTCTCGAGGACTGGAGTTGGAGATCCCTGGTGTCGATAGACGGGGAAGAGGGGAGGACACGCAGCAAAGGGCCAGGGTCGGACTCGAACTCACCCGCTGAGCCAAACCGTGCCCGGGTTAACTAGTTTTTCAGCATTGCTCTGAGACGGGATGTTTCGGATTTGCGTTAAAGCAAATAAAATCCTATTTTTGTAAATCTAATGAATGTTGTTTTTGTTTCTGTCCTTGCAGGTGGTTGGTATCATTATTTACCCAAGGTCGTCCATTTCTCCCCTCACGATGCCAAAATATCCAGCAAGCGTTCAGGTCAGAGATCATTCGAGCTGATCGGGATGCGTCAGCTGACCCAGAGGAGCAGGTGGAGGATATTAATGAGTCTTTTTCTTTCCTCCCCTTCAGCTGGTGTATGTGGTACTCCAAGAGAGTGTCCTGCACATGAGATCAGTTTCTACATCCACAGCGGAGCCGCGAACGTCGTCCCTCCGGCCATCTGCGTCCAAAACAAACTGTAGGAGCTTCTTCGCTGCCTTCTTTCCTCGGCGCCTCTCTCTGGCGTCCTTTTAGACGTCGTCCTCGCATGCTTGTTGTGTCTTCTTCTGCATCTCTTTCCTTAAATGGTTTTAAACTTTTTTTCCCCCCCTGCTAACGTGCAGACTGTGACTCTCCTCAGGGTTCTGGGAACTGCGCTGAACAACGCTGGAGGTGGAATTAACATCGTTATCCTAAACGGTGAGTGCGCGTCCTTTAAAAAGGGCTTCGTCTGGCTTTTGTGCACAGCGCCTCGGGTCGTAAAACCTGCAGGAAAGGTGCACAGAGTCCAGCCTTACAGCTTCCACAGGAATTAGAGGGTCTGCTGATTAAGAAATGCGATGGCTCCTTCTATTCTTTTGGTTTCTGGTGTTTCGTTTTTCTTTGAAAGACAACGTGCGATCGCTTTTCTCTCTTGACAGATTTTATTTTGTATTTCTAAACTTTTACTTTGGAAGATTTTTTAGGAATTAGTCTTTTAAGATTTTCTTTGGAAATGCATTCAATGATAAAAAGCCTGAAAACGAATGGGCGGAGCTTCTCTCATGGTGTTCTGCTGTAATCGTCCCGTGTGAGCTGAGACCCCCTCTGAGTCGCTTTACCGTTTTCCGCACATCATCGCCTCCGTCTGTTTCAGTCGTGATACACGAGGCTGCCGGTGCGATCACTCTTTCGTTTTTCTCTGGCAGGTAAAACGGGAGAAGTCCTGAAGACGGATCACTATAACATGTACAGTGGAGGTGAGTACAGAAGACCCTGAGCCAACTCGTGTCAGTGGCTGAAGACGGAGCTTTTATCATGTTTGTGTTGCAGATGTGAAACCGTTCATTGAGCTACTGAAAAGCATTGAGACAGGCTCCATCGTTATAATGGCGTCCTACGACGAACCCTCAACAAAGTAAGCGTCTCCTCCTTTCATCACTTCTTTCTCTTCCCTAACGGCAGCAGCTCGGCTTCTTCTCCCCGCTTCTTCTCCGGGTTCTCGTTCTTGCACAGTAATCGAGGACCAAACGCAGCATGGATGCTGTATCTTGTTTTTCCAGGCAGGGGTGGAGTTGTTTGTGTTTCTGCAGCTCCAGCTTTGTCTCACCTGTCAGCTTCAATCTGTCTGTTAGCTTCATATTGAGCTGAAAGGAGCTGCCTCCGCCCGTGTCGAAGCTGTTAACACCCTCCTCCACTCTCTGTGTGTTTCTGCAGGTTAAACGAAGAGCTCAAGAATCTGATTGCTGAACTGGGAAGCTCTCACATCCACTCGCTGGGATACAGGGACAACTGGGTGTTTGTTGGTGGCAAAGGAGTAACTGGGAAGAGCACCTTTGAGAAGGTAGATTAGTTTGAAGGCCTTTACCCTGCTCTGGCTTCATCATGGAAATGTGTGCACTCATGCATGTAAAACATTAAATGCTAACTTGTGATGGTGAGGATCAGGGTCCTGACCCAGGAAGCAGGTCCAGCTTAACTCCGAGTGTGTGATCCCTGAGATAGCAGGTATCACGTTCCCCTGACAGCGGTTATCTCAGGGATTTCCCCTGATAGTGGAGAGGTGGCCCAAGTTCTGGCTGTGAGTCCTGACCAGTCACAACCATCCTGAACTGATTTCCACTTCTTTTTTTGTTTTGTTTTTGTTAAAGTTGTCTGGGCTCTCAGCCAGACTTTTGGAGGAAATGTGCTCTAGAGCAGCAACAACGAGACAACCCCAAACCAGGAATGGTTTTACAGGTGGAGGCCTCTGATATTTTCCCTCCTCATTTTTTCTGTTTTTCACTAGTTTTGCATTTGGCTAGTGTCAGTGTCACTGCTGGTACCACGAGGTGATACCTGGACCCTGCAGAGGCTGCACAGGTAGTCCTGAGGGCCAGATGTCCTCTAGTGTGCCCTGCGCTCACTGCCGTAGAATACCAGAACCAGCAGGTCCACCACTGTCACCCGGCTCCACAGAGATGAGGGCAGGCTCAGCCTGAACACACATGTCAAATGTGAAAGTGACTGGAGAAGCCGAGGAGAATGCCGTGCTGCCTGTAACATCGTTCAGCATGTCAGTGATGGTTGGGGAGGCGTATCCATGGAGAAACGCACAGACCTCCACAGGCAACGGCACACTGACTGCCTTTGGTTACAGTGGTGCTGGGGGGGAGGTCAGGTTATCCACTAATCAGAAGGTTGGTGGTTCGATCCTCACTGCTTCATCCTAACTCCATCGGAGAGTGAATGTTAGAAAGCTTAGGATAGTTGTTTGAATGTGTGTGACTGATGCATTTTGCACACACCCCCAATCCCACCCCACCCCAGACTGAGTGTAGAAGTTTCCTTAAAGCCTCCTCTTCACCTCCTCACTCTCTCTCTTCCAGCATATGAAGAGCGACTCGGCAACTAACAAATATGAAGGCTGGCCCGAGCTGATCGGGCTGGAGGGCTGCGTCACCAAATTCTCGGAATGACGGGCGAGGCTGCAGATGCACGGCCAGTGATTTAGAGAATGATCTGGGACCAGCAAGTTGTGCAAAACAAATCCAGATGAACCCACCTGACCTCTGCCCTGTTTCTTCTCTGTGTGAGGCTTTAATGGAAGCTGGACTCTGTCTCCGTCTGCTGCTGGGAATAACAAAAAGAAAAATCAGGAAAAGACATTTTAGGGTTTCAGATTTGGCACCTTTTTATTGAAGGGTGACAGGAAGCAAGGTGAGCTTTGGATCTCTGTCCTCATCTGCATTAGAGAGAAACTCCCCTTTAGATAAGATAAATCAGTTCAACAGGACAAGCAGGTCTTTCCTGTGCAGTAAGAGAACGGACAACCTCCTGACATCACATGAACGGAAGGTTTCTGGCATCCAGCCTCTCCTGAAGCGCTGCAAGCACCTTCACTTGAACCAGAATCTCCCGATTTTATCTTCGAGTCCTCCCAAAGCAGCTCGGCCGCACCCTCCAGTTTGTTTTTTGTTTTTGTTTTTAATTGTTGCTTTCATTAATAAAGAATTACAAACTGATAGAGACGGATGACACCAAACCAGCCAGGATAACCCAAAGGTCTGGGGATGTTTCTGGACTCTGCAGTACTTTGTTTTAAATGTGCATTTCTATTTTTATTTTGTCCTTTTTTGAGTTTAAGGTTATTACGAAGTGAATTACTTGCCGGGCTGTGGGTCTGCATGTGTGGGATGTTTCTTATCCATTTTCGGATTCGTGGTTGTTGGTTTGTTTACATTAAAAACGAAAGAAAGTCGAATGAAGAAGATGCTGATGCTTTGACTCCGGAGGAAGACAACGATTTTGAGAGCAGATGAAGGTTGTCCGGTTCTCCCTGAAGTTTCTTCCTGTTTAAAGGGAGTTTTTCCTTCCTACTGTTGCCAAGTGCTTGGGGATCATAGGGGATCATCTGATTGTTGGGTTTCTCTGTGTTATTGTAGGATCTTTACTTTACAATAAAAGGTGTTTTGATGCCACTGTTGTGGTTTGGTACTATATAAATAAAGCTGACTTGAACTGAAGAACAAACTCGCGCTCAGACGCTTTTATCTGCGAGTCTTTCACGCTGCTACCTCGGCAAACAGAGAATTTCACACTTCCTTGAGTCACATCCTGCAGCAGCAGACTCGCTGTTCATTGTTTCTTCTTTGTAAGTAAATGTGACTCAGGGACAAACATGACGCTGACGCGACAGAACAGGAGCAGCCTGTAAAAAGGTGAGTGAAGGTGAGCAGAGTCAGGAGAGTGGTGGCTACACAAAGCATCAAGCACTTCATTTTCTGCACTCTGTTTCATTTTGGAAAACAATAGAAGAGCACTTTATTGTCATTGTACATGTACAACGAAATTATGGGTGCAAACAAAATAAATATATACAAAACAAGAGAAAGGCACACAATGGAGAACAAAGTGCTTGGAAGCAGTGTGAAGGGCTTGGCCTGAGTATAGAGTCTGTGTGTGAGTGACCTGAATAATGAGGGTCACTCAGACCATCAGGCTCAGATTGGTGGGCAAGGGGGGAGCTGTCCCCAGTTTGTCTTTTCTACATGAAATAACGGACAAAATAATTTATTACTGCACAGAATAGAAATCAAATCCCTGGTGATGGTTTAAATATTCAGGAGCATAAAGCAGCGAGGCAGTGACCGCCCACCTGCCGGCTCGACACACCTGCAGACGTGATTTATGCTTCAGTTATGTTTTATGTTTGCATGAGAGTTGGAGTGTGAAAAGTTGACGGTTCAGTTTGATATCCATCATTTGTTTAATCTCTGTGGGCAAAGGGTGAAAGATACATACATGATTTACAGCTTTAGAACTACAGGAATTACAGGTGTGTTTCAGTTCTAATTAAAAAAAGAAAAAGTCCCAGTGTCAGAAAGCATGTGATAGGGTGCCAAGAGAGGAACTGTGTTTTTATATGTGGAGGTATGCAAGGGTGGTGCAGGACATGTATGAGGACAGATGGGTTGAAGGTGGGGTGGGAGTACATTGGGGATCTGCTCTGAGCCCATTTCTGTTTGAGACGGATGAGGTGAGGCAGGAGTCTCTGAGGACACTGTGATATGTACTGAGAGCAGGCGTGCTCTGAAGAGAAGAGGAATGAAAGACAGAATATGTGTGTGTTAATGAGAGGGAGACGGGTGGAGGGGTTAACATGAAAGAAGCAGAAGGAGAAGAGTTTAAATATCCCAGGTCAACCATCCAAGGAGAGGTGAGTAAGGCTGCACACAGGATGGAGAAATTAGGGCAGGGGTGTCAAACTGAAATGAGCTGTGGGCCACTGCTGCCGTCTCATTGGATGGCCACTTTAGTGTTCAAGTAGTACAAAACAAACAATAAAACATCCTGAAATATTTCTTGAAATGTTTTGTTTGTTTGTTTAAATTTCAAATATTGTATAACAAGACAAAACTGCAAACGTGAACACAGATTCTTTTTCCTCACTCTTAACTAACTGAAGCCTTTCATTGAACGACCAAATAAACACATTAGTTTGTGACTCTCTCACTGAAATAACACAGCCAATCCCTCAGCATGTTTGTACTCTCTGCTCATTTTG
Organism: Etia nguti; assembly: GCA_015106755.1. Taxonomy (NCBI): domain Eukaryota; kingdom Metazoa; phylum Chordata; class Actinopteri; order Cichliformes; family Cichlidae; genus Etia; species Etia nguti. The sequence goes on from VUQG01023317.1 coordinate 16,552, forward strand.
CCTTCATATTAAATCATTTTTGGCTTTTTAAAGAATTTATCTTAACATTGCACTCAACAACAAACAAATCCTCCCTAACAACAAAAGTCACTGCAAGGTCAAACTGAGTTATATTTCTTCACGTCAATATACGGGCCACAAGTAGGGGTGACAAGGGCCGCGAGTTTGAAACCCCTGTATTAGACAGAGAATGATGACCATGGAGCTGCCAGGCAGGGGGAAAAGAGAAAGACCTCAGAAAAGGGTTCTTGGATATAGTGATGGAGGAGGATGCTGGAACATGAGGAGATGATCCTCTGAGAAAACCCCTAAAGGGAGCAGCTGAAAGGAAAAGTAGAATAAAAAGATTTTTCTCTGTGATTGTGCAGATTTTAGAAACACTAAAAAGGTGGTATAAAATGTAAATATTCAAATAAATGATATCAACATTATACTAAAAGCCAGTAATTGACTAAATGCACTTAGTTTAAGGGAAAACCCATATTTGGGTGGTTATTTCGTTTATAACTTCTGATTAATGCCATTCAATTCCACTCTGAAGCGCAAAATAAGAGACTAAAATTTAAAGGAACAAAGGAGGCGGAACAAAAGCAAGATCCTGTTTCCACCCGAACACTTTTCTAAAGCACAGTCAAAAACGTTGTATCTGATTGGCTGGACGAGCTGCAAAGAAGCGTAAAGGCTAGGATGTGAAGATCTGATTGGCTGTCCATCCGCCACAAACCGAGACAAATTTGATTGGCCGAAGGAGTTCGTAAAGCCCTATGGCGGATTCTCGCTGAAAATGTGAAATGCGTTTTGTTTTTGTTTTTTCTTGATTAATGTGAATTTATAAACGTATTTAATCTGAGCAGTTCCGGCTCTGAAATGGCGACATTAGTTTTGGATAACGGAGCGTACACGGCGAAGATCGGATACAGTCAGGAGAAAGTCAGGTGAGGTGTTAGCATGGCAGCTAACGTTGCGGCTAATTAAAATAATAATAATAATAATTAAACTGAAGAGGCGTAAAATAATTTATACTTTAATCGACCTAACCTCTGTGTAAGATATTCTTCACAGCAAGTACCCCCCACCCCCCGAGACAGCAGCTGTCTCTAGTTTTAAAGGAAAAGCCAAACCCTCAGATTCTATTTAAAATCTCTCAGTTTAAGGAATAAAATGTATTTAATTAAAAAACACATTCTTATTTTTTTCTTTACAGACCAAATATAAACTCTCAGAAGTCTAACTATAATTCGGCTTACAGCTGAAGGCTGTTATACCTTTAATAGCTTTTTAAAAAAGGGGTTTTATTAAGTCAACTTTCAGGAAAGGCTTATTTTTCCAGTGTGCTTCACGTAAAACAAAATCAATAAGAATTTACTCGACAGTTTTTTTTTTCTAAAGCTAAAATTCATGGGAGAAATCAGAAAAATATAAACGTATACATATCTGAGAGAAAAATGGTCAAATTTACAAGATAAAAATGGCAGATTTATAAGAAAAAACATACAAATGTACAAAGTAATTGTCGAGAACAGTGGGATATTAAAGATTAAAAACATAATAAAATAACCAGAGCTTTTGGGGAAAATTGCAGTTTCAGAATAAAACAAGAGCAATTTTCTGTGAAGATTTACAAATTTGGTGGGTGGATTGAAACAAACTGTCAAATTTATGAAGGGGAGACAGATGCAATAAAAATATGAAAAATTGCAGTAAAAATGAGCAAATGTATGAGAAGAAAAAATCTGAGTTTAATGTTGAGCATTAATGGGCTTTGCAGACAGTTGATCATGTAGTTGGTAAAGTAGTGAGCAGACCTGACATGGACCTTCTCTCTGTCCCTCTCAGCGTCATCCCAAACTGCCAGTTTCGCTCAAAGACGTCCAGGTTAAAAACGTTCACTGCAAACCAGCTGGATGAGATCAAAGATCCTTCGGGGCTCTTCTACATCCTCCCCTTCCAGAAGGTGAAGTCACGTAAGGGTGAAGCAGCCTCGGCCTGACGTCAGACCGTCTCATTTCCACCATTTCTCTCTGTGTCTTCAGGGTTACCTGGTGAACTGGGACGTCCAGAGGAAGGTGTGGGACCACCTGTTTGGAAAGGAGATGTTTAAGGTGACTCCACCTCTCATCGCTGTGGTGTGTTTAACTGAGCTCTTCCTGTGGTGGAGGCTGACCCTGTTTTCTGGGTGCAGGTGGATTTTGCAGACACGAGCATCGTCATCACCGAGCCCTACTTCAACTTCACCTCCATTCAGGAGTCCATGAACGAGATCCTGTTTGAGGAGTACCAGTTCCAGTCGGCACTCAGGATCAACGGTGAGTCCTGGAAGTGAAGGGTTATCCTGTAAGACTTCCTTTTACTTACAGAATAAAAGCATGGCATCTCTTTTTAGTAAGAGTAGTACTCGTAAACGGTAAAAACCGGTAAAACTGAGCTGCTGATTTCAGGTGATCAGGAAAGCTTTCTTTGAGTGATTTCTCACTTTGTTCCTCCAGCCGGCTCTCTTAGCGCTCATCACTACTTCTACACGAACCCCTCCGAGCTCTGCTGCATGGTGGTGGACACCGGGTTCTCCTTCACCCACATCGCCCCCTACTGCCGCAGCAGGAAAATGAAGGAGGGCATCCGCAGGTTAGAGGACGTGACCCCGCGGCAGCAGCAGCGATAACACCAGCAGCAAATATCTGATGCCTGTTTTTCCTTTTAGGATCAACGTAGGAGGGAAGCTGCTGACCAATCACCTGAAGGAGATCATCTCTTATCGGTAAGTCGTTCTGCTTTGTGACGTTGGCACCTCGGCCGGGGTAACTTTGGGCTTTTATGAACTGTTCTTTTTCTACGGTGGAATGAGTGTAACACAGACATCCTTAATGACTTTAAAACACAAGTCTGAATTTATTTTTAATTTTCTATGATCCACGCGGGGGGGGGGATTGTGTGTGTGTGTCCTTCAGCATCTCGATCAGATGTTTGTGGTATCCATCATCAAGCTTCTTCATAATTCTGATGAATATGATCTTTGACAGAGTTCATTTAAAGCTGGTTGGTTTCCTGGGATGGACCCGGCCTTTAAACATAGTCCATAAATTTTCAGCAGTATGTTGAACTACAAACTTGTGATCTGGAGTTCTTTCACAGTTTTTTGCAGATAGTGTGTTATTTACCATAAAGTGATTCAGAGTTATTCATACCAGAGTAACCAGAGAGGATAATATATTCTTAAATATATAACTTTCTAAAGGACTGAATATAATATCATTATGTAAAAGTCCGGAGCCTCTGGGGAGTATCCGAGTATTAATAACATTACACAAACCAAAAGTCTCCATCACAGTGTTCATGAAATGCTCCAGAGGATGGATAAATCTTCTGGGGCGGGCCTGCGGAGGAGTGCTGAAGATTTCCCTGTGAGGGAGCTGCTGGTGAAGATCATGAGTCCTCCTTGATCAATGCCATGAGCTTCAGTCTTTCTGAAATGATGCCTCTCTCAGTGGGTCAACAGAACTTCTGGCACAGGACAGCTGTGATGAAAGAAAGGGAAGAAGTTTCTCCAAACCTCTGGACCCAGGAAACCCAGCTTAGTCCTGATGGTCTCCCTTACTAGTTTCTCCCCAGGGTGAATGTAGCTGTTGATATAATATAGACTCTATTATTAAATGAAAAGAACAAATTACACTACACTACTGAAACCTTCTGCTGCTATTTTTAAAGTTTCCATGTTAGCAGGCTGTAGA
>VUQG01023318.1:0-11026 GCA_015106755.1 Etia nguti
GGCCATTTACGTGAAAAGGGAAAGACCATCTCTGAATCGAGGAGGGGGCCTAAGGGTACATCTTTCGCCATCTTACAATGCTGTGATTGCAGCCATTCCCCAACTCTCTGTGAATGGTACTCATGGCCATTGATCAGTAGTCTTTGATCAGTGGGTTTTGGTCAGTGGTTGTTGATCAATGGTCATGAGAATTTGCATAATTAAGATTAAGGAACTGACCTCCCAGCCCATTGTTCCTTCAGTGGGCTGGTTTCAGTCGTTATGCAAATGTACTGTTTATAAGATTGGGGAAACCTGCAGTCAGCTGAGACTGAAGAAGTCACTTGGATGAGTGACGAAACGTTTCTCCCACAAAACGCTACGTCCAGATGAATAGAATCAACTTTTGGAGATTTACTTTCCTGGATGATTGAGAATGCATCAAGACTTTATTTTTATGTTTAAGTCCTTTAGGTTTTCTAAGTTCATTCCTGTTATGCCTAGGCTGCCATTACAGTTCTTTGTTATTAGATTCCCCTTGTGTCTTCTACCCCTGTGTTAAGTCTCCCTCGCCCTTCATGTGTTTCCTGTCTGGGTGTCTTGTGTTGTCAAGTTCTTGTTGTCATGTCTGCGTCTCATTATGTTTCCTGTTTTATTTTGAAGAGGTCTTGTGTTCCTAAGTTCAATGTGTTTAGTTTTACTCTCCCCGTGATGTCGTTATGTTCATTCATATTAGCTGTTTCCCCCGGGGGTTTCCAGGTATTCACGTATTCTTGGCAGGTTTCCTTGTTTAGGGTTTTTTTTCATGTTACTTTCTAGTTTCCTCCCAGTTTAGGGTTTTGTTTAGCGCTGTCATTGATTTTCATTTTGCGTGTCTGCATTTGGGTCCTCTTCCTCCCGCCATACAGTCTGCCTCAGCCAGACTGTGACACCATCAGTACACACACAGAGCTAAGAGTCCAGTTTAAATAAATGGTAAATGGACTGTCCTTATATTGTGCTTTTCTGCTCTTCTGGAGCATTGCATGTATGTGTTCTAACTGTCCTGTTAGCTTTTAATTGTATTTTACAGAAAACAAACCCTGTCTTATTAAAATGACTGAGTACAACTTCCAAAATCCATATGTACTGAATAAGCTAACTCCTCTGGGGATATTTTCTTTGAAAGTTCAAAAGTGATTGTTTCGCCCTGAATGACAACTTTGGTAAATAACAGGTTAAAAGCCAGTAAGTTCTCAGGAAATATAGCAGTATTTTTGACAACTGGGATACTATAAATGTGACTCCCTGTTCGTTCTTATGAAACTTTTATGAGCTTCTTTTGGCTTCTGCATTTTGAGGGCACAGAGCGTGCACATGAGATTTCCTCTGGCTAAGCGAATGGCTTCCTTTTAGCTCCCTGAATACATGTATATGAACTGAATAAGATAAATTAATCATACAGATTTGTCAGACTTGCTTAATTATACCAGACCTAACAGCTCAAACTCTGATAAGAAAGACAGTCATTAAATGCTTTGGTGACATGAAGTGAATTCATTATTTTACAGCAGCACCTTTTCTAATCATATTCTTTGGGACGTACAATTAAAGAATGTGATGATATATAACCATACACTGTATGTCCTGAAAAGAAGGAAGGGCTACTCTTGCTAAAAGTTAAGCCTTTTTTTCACATTTATTTACAGGTCAAATGCCCTTTTGTGCCACGTAGATTGTGGAGTTTTAAAAAATCTCATTAAAATGTTCTTGCAGCCACAGAGCCACAAAGAGAAAACTACAAAATGCTGAGATTAGTTAGTTACCCTTATTAGTTTTTATTTTAAATGCAGAAGTCAGCTTAAAAATGAGCTTCTGATTTCATTCAGGTAATACCTAAATCACAAGCAATTTTAGAAATTAAAGGAAGGATACTTTCAGTGAGATTTTTTTTTTTCAATTAAGTTAACCCACTGTGAAGAGAAAAATATTTAAATTTAACTGTAGTTGTTGTGAGCACAAATTGCCTTTACAGCAGCACCAGTTCTTTAGTTTTTAAGGTACTTGGCAGGTGGGCTGGTATAAGTATTTTAGAGAACTCACTGTCTTGTCTCTCTTCATGTAGCTGTTTAGATCAGGGCACTGTGGGAGCCATGCCATCTGTTGCACGACTCCTTATTCTTGTGTCTTGAAGTTAGTTATTTATGACTCTGACTGCATGCTAGGGCTTGTTGTATCAAGTCGCAGAATACATTTGGGGCTGATTGTTGGGTGAAAAAGGTATCAAAGAACTGTATACAATCACAAAATCACAAAATGCAATCACAATGTATGGCGTAGTCAGTCATGAGCTGAGTACAGACAGCTGACCTGGGGAACACAGGACTCTCTGTTTGGACATATCCTGGGTTCAGATGATACAAATGGGCTGCCCTGTATGAATTAAGCTAGTTAGATTAGACTTTAGTTAAAAGCAGCTAATACGTGAACCCATACCTGCCCATGGTGGCCCACAATTCCTTCTGTATCCTTGTACATTTTCCTTGGCTCAGAGTAGTAGTAGGAGTAATTGTACTAAGCCTGATCACTGCATACAATAAAGACAATGAGACAGCTACCCGTATGACAGAAGTTTGATTAAACAAGATGTATTTTGCACTTTAGTAAGGCAATTTCAAATTTAACAAATAGTTAATATTAGAAAAATACTTTCATTATGACATTAGAAAGGAGACTTTCTCTTTTGGAGCTAGCTAAAATCTCTTTGGGGGGCATCAGTAAGTTTTTCTTTCTATGAAATACGCTGCTGGACAAAGTCATGTATGTAAGAAAACCTTTTGTATCTGTGCTCAACCAAAGGATGGACCATATTTATATGAAAAGGATCATAAAAGCCATACAACCTTTGAATTACAGTTTTCATTTTCTGTATTTTTACAGACTTTTACAGATACTGAATATGTATTTTGTTAAATATTGGCAAAATATGATAGTGTGGTTTGGAGCTTAGATTCTGTCAAACCTTTTTAGCACACCCACAGCTGGCAGCTCCCTGTCAATCAGCAGGGAAAATCATATGCTGATTATTCCTGTGCCTTAGCGCAGATATTTTAATACAGCCTCAAATTTAGGTTTGATTTATCTATCCATCCACCTATCCATCAATTTTCTGCTGCATATCTAGATTTGGGTTGTGGGGGAAGCAATGTAAGTAGAGAAGCCCGCTGTCTATTATTGTTAAAGATGCGGCCGTAACTGCTACCTTAATGATAGTGTAAATGTGGCTAATGCAGCTGTCAGTTAATTGCTGATAGTTAAACAGCACCAACTAGTTTAATGCTGAAAAGCTGTTGAAACTGGAGCTTTAGTGAAATCTCAAAATTCTCATGTGCTTGGAGGGGCCGTGTGCCTGTCTATTACTGTTGCAAATGACTATCAAATCCACTGGTAGTTTTGTTGTTAATAATTCTTATATGAGTATCTCATGTAGTAGCTCATGATTAAAAATATCTTGAAAATTGAAAAAATCCCAGATGCTTTCTTTTTTGCATATCCCTGTGTTTTGTCTCTACATCCTGGAATTCAGCTAATTTTACAAGTTACTCAACAGATGTTTCTAAACTCTGTAATGTAGAATATTATCACATAAAACCCAAAGAAACAAAAAAAAATCGATCCTAATATTTACTTATTTTATTCAAAACATCAAACAATGATATTGAAACAAAAGCTCAATATAGAAATTTTCACATTATTATGGAATATACCAGAAGTGATTTGAAGCTTTTGGTTTCTAAATCTTCAGTGGGGCCAACTGTATGTATTGTTTATAATGTTACACAGGGGGTTGTTTTGTTAAATATTTCTCAAATATTAGTGGAATAAGGACACTCTAAAGACAGTCTTAAATTCAACTTGTTTATTCCTGTATACACCAGGAAGCTCTGATTATTTTTTTCCTTCCATATTTGAGTGTTTTAGTCACTCTAACGTTTGTTGTGTTATTAAAATCAGTTAATTTAATTTTTTTTTTTTTTTACCTATTTGACCATTTAACCTCTTTCAGGTGTTTGGGAGTATATCCAGGAGGTGCGAGACCTGGTGTGTGACCTGGAGAGTCGGCTCCAGAGGGCCAAAGACAATGTAGAGGAGATTCTGAGCTGCATGAAGTCCTGGTCCACCCCAATATTTGACAGGAAGGAGGGAAAAAAAGACGCTCTGCTCAGTTTGGAGGACAGGACTGAGAGGCTGGACAGATTTTACAGTCTGATTCGGTCCTCCGGGGAAAAGATCCACTTCCTAGTTAAGGTGCTTTGCTCGTTGTTATATGAAATGTCAGATGGGCTTTAAGTTTCACTCACATTTCATCATTTTAAGCAGTTATTATGGAGTCAGCAATTTAGGATTTGAACTTCATTTTTGCAGGACTTTTCAAATGTGGTAAAGATGGTGATTCATTATGAGTGTCACACTCTGTTATGTCTCTTAGTGCAATCGGGCGCTGTTCAAAGCTGAGCCGTCCTCTGAGGAGTGGAAGGCCTACGTGGAGTACATTGATGACACGATCATAGATGGCTTCTTCAACAGCATCGAGTGCTCTCTCAAGTTTTTCCTCGATAACACGGGTATGATTTTCATGAACAAATAATACTCTAAATAAGGAAGAAAGCATAAAAGAAGTACTTATTTACTATTTGTTGTGTCTCAGTCATGTTTATGGTGTTACTACTTGCTGTCTCAAAGCCAGAATGTTGCTGGCAATCCTGAAATTAATATGAAAAAAGTGCAGCGCTTCTTACTACTCTGATCCAACAGCACTCTTCAGCCAGCACTGAATTGGACAGCTTCTTAGCAACACGTCCTCGGGGTTTTGATGTCAATTGGGTGTCCGCCTCTATTGGCTGTGGACATAAAATAATTCTGGACTTGTTAGCTGGCATGAGTTTTGTCAGCCAGTTTAGATGGACTGGGATGTGGTTCAATATGAGATGGACTGCTGCCAGAATGCTAGTGTGACCAAACCTTCTACTCCTTGTTCCGCTTCTTCGTCTTTTCCTTTCCCTCACCTTGTTCGGCTTCAAAAACTCTTTTATGATTTGGAAAATTCTTAAATAAATGATGTGACCCAGGGGTAGCTACAATAACAGCAGGTCCAGCATCTAAAAGCTCTGGAATTAAGCTGTTCTTTCCTTAATGCAGTATCTTGTTTAATGTAAGAACCACAAGTGCCCTTTAAAATAAAAGGAAAAGCAGAGCGAGAGTTTTAAAGCAGCGCTATTCCAAATTTTTATATCAACAGTTGATCAAATGAAAAGCTTATCGTGACAAATTCACATAGAAATATCAGTGATGAGGGGGGCAATTGTTGAGCAGGCTCAGTCCTTTCAACTCGATTAGGTCCTTTTAAAATTAAGCACTGAATTAGAACACCGATACTTTGCTTATAACAGAACCCAGTGTCAAATTTCATTTACTTATATATATGAACATCAACATGTCTCAGGAGTGGATGGTAGTTGTTGATTCTGATTTTCTGTTTTCATTATATTATAATAAATTACAAATAAACTGAACTTTAGAAAAAACTAAACCACAAAACTAAAATGATATTGCAATATATGTTGAATGCCCTTAGCCTAAGTCTGCCAGTTTGTTTAGCAGACGAGAAGGCGGTGCATGTGTTTGTTGAGAATGGTATGTCCATGTAACCGCCAAACGTTTGTTGTGTTAGAATGTGTTACTGTATTGTTGTGGATTTCTGAGATTACAATCTGAAAAATACCACACAACACTAAATACATCTAAACATTTCATTCTGGATCCAGTCTTGAAACTGGAACTCAATTCCGAGTAGTTACTACTGAAAGAATGAAGTCACGGATACAAGCATGAAGATGAAAATCCTCGAAGCTGGTGGCCATTAGCGATAGCATGAAGAACTCAGAGTAGAGCTGCGTAATAGAGTCTATGCTTAGACTGCTACCCTTGTGACCTGGACATGGATAAGTAGCAAAAAAGGCTGGCTGGCGTGTTTCAAAATATCAAAACTCTTTGAATGTAGAAACATTTTAAATGATGATGAGGTTGATGAGGTTTACTGCTTAGCTCTAGTAGACTTAAGGAATAGTTTTACACAAAGCACATGTGACAGATGTGAAAGAGTGTATAGAGGTTGCGGCAAATGTTATGTGGCGTGCAACATCATCTGTGAAGAGTTCAGGGTGGACTTGTCTGTTCTGCTGTTATCTGGTGAGCACAGGTCACACATTAGGATGTTGAGCTCTCACGCCAACATCATGGACTCAGTTTTTGACACTTTGGTCCAAAACGTGCAAGTGAGGAGCCAGTTATAGGTTTGTAGGGCTCTGGCCCTGCTGCTAGGTTGGTACCCTGCTATGACATCATCCAGCTTTCCACATGTAATGATTCATATTCTGAGATCTTCTCCACACTGTTGAGACTGTGCTGGGAGACATGGCAAGCCTTCTTGCATAAGCATTTATGGATGTGTTATACTGTGATGATCAAGTGTTTGGTTGATGTTTTTTAAGTAGTGTATTTAGGATAACTTTCTGTGGTTCTAATGCTGCACCATTCCATTTTCTTTACTGGTGGATACATGACATTAACAGATTAACACAGTAACACATTAGCCAACTTCTGCTTTCCTCACTCAGCAAATTACAATTTGATTAGTGCAATTTTATTGCCAGAAGAAACTCTTCCATTAATATACAGTAAACTTATTTTAAACCCAAGCTTGAATAAAAAGCAATAAGGACTAAGCCAGTTACGTTAACTATCATTTAGGTTACTGTTTTTATTTGAGCAAAGGACAAGAGTAAGTCTTTGTAGGTAATCATCACAGTGCAATCTCTTTTATAATTCAATAATAAACTGAAACACAAACATACAAAGTGTAAAACACAAACAATAAATCAAAAGCAATTCAAATAAAAAGTAAAAACATCATTAAAAAACATTAAAAAAAATCCAACTGGATTATAAAATTAAAGGACATAAAAAGGTAGAAGTATTCATATAAAGGATAATGTTAATGTTATATTAATTTGATTTAAAAGATTTAGCCAACACTTATTTTCAAAGGTTGAGTATTTATTAATTCAGAGCTCAACGGCAAGAAAAAAAGTAGCCTGAAAAATCCACGAGAGCCCAATCTGCGAGGAGGCACAGCCACATACAGAGTAATGAAGCGTGTGATATGTTTTGGAACAATGTCAAAGAGGGGAAGTGTAAAATGTATCTGTAAAAACCTTACAAGGAGCCAGTAAATGGAGCTTTTATATTAACATCTCAAGTGGCAGTGTTCTGCACCAGGTAGAGCTGTAAAAGGTGCTCACACAACTAAAGAGCCTCATAGTGGCTTCTTAAAACTTATTCAAATCATAGTATGTCTGTTGCATTTCCTTTCACTTCAGACCAAAGAGCTGTCATTGCCCCCTTGTTTGAGGCTCACCTGGATCTGAGGGTTCCTGACATGTTATTCACTCCCTCTCTTGAGTTTGGGACTAGAGAAAGTTTCTTTGAGCTGGTGGAAGGCCTCATCAATGATGTGTTTGGAATCTCTTCACTGGTGCCACGCCTCACCCAGCAGAGCCCCTTTCCAAACTACCAGGTACAACTGGTTTCATGCAACTCCAACACCTGTAACCGGTCATATTAAGAGTTAATGTGGACATTTTCACTCAGGCTGACATGGAGGACATGGCTGACCTGGCAGACATGCGTAATGTCATCATGGAGCGGATCCAGGCGGCCATGGCCACATGCTGCGAGTTTCGCAACTCTCTGGAGCGTTACAGCTACCTGTATATGGACGACAGGAAGGAGTTCATCCGTCAGTTCCTTTTGTATGGCCAGATTCTCATCAATCAGGAGATGGAGATCTGTCCTGACAATAGTGTCTCAGAGAGTCCACCAAGTCTGGACAACTTTAGAGAGCAGGTTGACAGGTAGGCATTAGTCAACAGGAATGTGAGTGTGTGTTAAATTTTGATCTGAGGACATTTTTAAGTCATATCTTAAAGCAGTTCATCTAAAATTTGGATTACGGTTTTGTTTTTAGTTGAGCTTGAAAGTAATAGTTAGGGTGCAGATGCTTGCACATGTTTTTGCTAAACTGCCATCTGTTTGTCCTTGTCCTGTAGTTATGAGAAATTATATGAAGAGGTGCAGGCTCTGGAGCCGGTGCATGTGTTCCACAGGTGGATGAGGGTGGATGGCCGTAGCATGAAGAGTGCCTTGCTCAACGTCATCAAAAAGTGGAGCTTCATGTTCAAACAGCACCTCGTTGACCTTGTTACCAACAGGTATGGCACGCAGACAAAGGAAAAAGTTACAATTTTTCCTTCCATCCATTCTTTTCCGCTTATCCTTATCAGGGGAAGCCTGGAGTCTATCCCAGCTACTGTAAGGTGAGAGGCAGGGTACACCCGGCACAGGTCACCAGTGTGTTGCATGGCTAACATAGAGAGACAGATAGCTATTTGCCCTATCATTCACACCTATGGTGAATATAGAATCACCAATTAACCTAACCCCACTAACCGTATGTCTTTGGACTGTGGGAGGAAGCTGGAGAACATGCAAACTCCACACAACAAGGCCCCGGCCAGATGGTGAAGTTGAACTCAGGACCTTCTTACTGTGTGGCAGCAGTGCCAACAATGGCGCCACCATGCTGTCCAAAATAGCATTTTCAAAAAATATAATAAAATACAACACAGTGTCCAATCCAGGTAGACAGACTAATATTACAGGACTAGTTTTACTAGCTTATGGCTTAAAGTTAACATGGATATTAGTGTAAACTAAAATAGAAATGTTGATGTTTGAAGCTGGTGGCACATTAAAATCCTGTTCCCCTGTCTCCAGTCTGTTAGACTTGGAGAAGTTTATCACAATGGTTCAGGCTGGTTTGAACCAGCAGGTGGAGGAGGGTGATTACGATGGTCTGGTGGGGGTCATGGGTAACCTGCTGGCTGTTAAGGAAAGACAGAATACTACAGACACCATGTTTGAGCCTCTGCAGCAAACCATCGCTCTTCTAAAGGAGTATGAGCAGGAGCTGCCCGATGTGGTTTACAAACAGTTAGAGGTAAGGAGTGATGTTCAGTCATCTCCTATTATTTTCAAGCCCAGATTGTTTAGTCTGTTTCTTCCAACTAAGACAGAGCAATTTTTCGTCCTTTTTCTTTGCTTTTTTAAATCTCTGTTTCATGCACTTCCTCCTGGCAATCCATCATCTGTCAATCCTGCCCTCCTCGCTTTTCTCCCCCTCTCTGTATCTATCTCTGCATCTGTCTGTCTATCTGCAGGAGCTGCCAGAAAAGTGGGACAATGTGAAAAAGCAGGCAGTGTTGGTCAAGCAGCAGGTGGCACCACTGCAGGCCGTCGAGGTGGCCAGTCTTCGTCGAAAGTGTGCTGCTTTTGATGTTGAGCAACACACATTCAGGGAGCACTTTCGCAAAAGCAAGCTCTTCAGGTAGAAAATCTCTGCTCTGTAAAACATGGTAATCAGAAATAACGTGACTAACCACACAAGAAGAAACGTCAAAGTGTTTCACATGCTTAAAACTTTTTTGAAAGAGAGAGAATGAGCTTAGTAATTTCACAAAAAACAAAACCAAACCAAAAAACGCTGAAATTATATTTGTATTCTGATGTAGCTCGCTTTAGCAGCAAACAAAGTGTTATATTTTTATGTATGCTAGAACTTGGACATTTTTCTGTATGCAACCAATACCGTAATTTTCCCAAACATAGATGTCTTTCCTAAGGTGGAATACAGAACGAAAGTTGTACACAATCCTAGAGTTACAGTGTTCTTTTTTCAAACCTGGCTTCCTCAGCCCTGTTAGATTTTCTTTGTCATGCTTGAGTTTTTTAACAGAAGCCCCTATAGGATCAAGGGTAGTATTACAGGAATGCAGTCAAGCACAAATAAAGTGTTCCAGAATCCCATCGTATCTGGGGTCAGTTCAGTTGTCTCGCTGCAGCGGCTGTGAATCTCCTCTATCGGTTAAAAAAAGATACATAACAGCTTTGCTGAAATGTAATATTATGATTACATTTATTACATATTATCCTGCTATTATTGTCAACATGTGTTCATATTTTTATCGCTAAACATACATTAAAGCGACAATGTAAAACTGCACAAGATGTTTGACTATTGGAGTTGCATTGGGTGACAAAAGCTCCAAAAACACCATGTTTGTCTATGACGGAGCATGTGTGTTCATGACAGACCTTTTGAGCCTTCCTTGGGACCAGAGATGCCCCCCTTGTGAAACTACACGCCCGAGGTTGATGTTCCTGGTTCCTTATGGCAACTGCTGCAAAGGAATGCTTGCCAAACTGGTTTTCTACTTTGGCTTGCTGAGCAGATTGTGGGAGTGTTTGAGTGTCTTTTTTAGTGCCACTTTGCCTACAAACTTGCCAGGGATGAGCAGAAGTCTGTTTGCAGACCTTGTAATGCAGGATTAGACTAATATGACATTGTAACTGAAGGCACAAAGATGACAGATGAGCTTATTTCTCCCAATTATTACTCTGTTGTCTGCTTCTGCTAGTGCTAAATAAGGGGATGTTGTAGTATAATGTGCCATCTCATTATAGTTTACAGAATATTTGCTGTTTAACTTTCTTTTGGTGATGAAGTTGAGTGAGGACCTTTGAATGTTTGAGAATGTCACCTTCCTAACCCTCTGACTAGATAATAGAGAAGCGTTATCTCGAGGCTCTCACATCCGACAGGGCTAATTGAATCCTAACATAATGATAATTAATTCATAGGTGGAGATGCTTCGTCATAATGTATAATTGTCAGATTACTTATGTGTGTAATTGGTCTCTTAATAACCTGGTGATTATTTTCCTATTAATGTCATGGAAGTCATTGCTAACTGTCACAGCGCTGGGGACTCTCCTCTGGTTATCCTGCAGAGGGTATAAGACAAGTTTGGCAAAACAGCCTTTCATTAGATAAACAGAGCGTGATTTACAATGAGTTTGTGCAAATGTGTGTGTGTGTGTGTGTGTGTGT
>VUQG01023323.1:0-17670 GCA_015106755.1 Etia nguti
GTTTTTAAGTCGCTTTTGAAAACACATCTTTTTTGATAGCGTTTAGACTGGTGTGAGTTGATATGTTTATTATGTGTATTATTATGTGTTTATGTGAGTGTCAGTGTTTTTATCTTGTGTGTTACTCCTTTGTTTCTGTACAGCACTTTGGGCAAACTTTCTGTTTTTAAATGTGCTATATAAATAAATTGGATTTGGATTTGGATATACTGGCTGTAGGTGTGAATGGTCGTCTGTCTCTAAAATTCTATTTTATTAAAGGACTAAAAGAAATGTGCCTTAGTAAGCTGCCAGAAAAGATTTGCTATAGGCGCTGGACATCATTCTTTCAAGGATATTCCCTCATTTAGTCTTTTGACAGTGGTGATGGAAAGTGCTAGCATGTCAGTCCAAAAGTCTTCAAATGCACTGAGATCTTATTAATCAAACCATTCGGTGACCCCCCCTGTGCCTTGTGGATGGGAGCATTGTCATCCTGGAAGCAACCGCTCTCATCAGGATGGAAATGTTTCATCATAGGATAAGGCTGATCCCTCTGAACTGCTCTGTATTGATCTGCAGTGACCCTTCCTTCTATAACTGTACAAGTGGACCCAAACAGTGCCAGGAAAAATGCCCCCCACAGCATAACACAGTCATCAGATCTGCTCAGTGTAGGGACCGGTGGTTCAGATTTTCCCTTTAATTAGCTGCCCCTCTGTAAGTATTAATAGCCATTTTTCACCAGTGCCTGAGGATATTGGTGGGATTTTTCTGCCAATTTTCAATCTTCAACTATTTCACCGGCACAGCGGTTGTTGGAAAAAATGACTAAGCCCTTTGAGGAAAGAAGGGACTGGATAACCTTGGACAAAATCCTTTAAAGGGACTCTTTATGTGGAGATGTGCTTTGAGGGGCAGGAACAGAGGCAAAGCTGCGGCCTATCGCCATCTGTTGATTTTAATGGAGCTCTCAGAGACCATATGTCAGCGGCAAGGCCTTGTGCTAAACATATTGCTGGAAGGGAGGTGAAAATGCTTGCTATTTTTTTTTTTTTATTTGTCTGAAAAGGCGGCTCAAGTTCAAACGGAGAAAACAATATTGCAGCTTTTTAACATATGCATAGAATTTGGATTAGGATGTGATTAAAGAGGCAACTATTCTTTGAACAGAATTGAATGCTTGAAAGCACAATAGTCCCCCTTTAATCGAAAATTTTAACAGGTCTGCAATGTGATCCAGTGTATTGTCTGCCGCTTCACCTGCTCATTATGACCGGGTGGTGGTGGTTGCTGTATACTTTTCCTACCAGTGTATGATATTTACTTGCTACTCCAGAGCAAACTCACACTCTTAAGGAGTCTTAAGGACACACCTGTTCTTTCAATTTGATTACAAAGAAGTTAAAGGAAATCATAAGACAGCAATGTGCACATGGAGTGTCCACTTCATGGGATTTCAATAAATAAAGCTACTGTGCTGACAGAGAGCTTGTTCCTTGCTGTGCTGTACATGCACACACTTGGACCTCACAATATCTATTTTACACTTTACCTGTCACTGTGTTACTGACTGCTAATTACCAATGTAGCTACACTTTACAGCTACACTGTTTTGTGTGTTTGTACTGTTGTACTGTTGTACTGTGTTTAAAGGAAGGTCTTGATTATTTGGATTATTTTACATTTTCAGATATTGCACATATTTCGCATGTCAGAGTGCAGTCACAAAAGAAGATGTGTAATAGCGATGTTGGTCACTGTGCAAATCATAGTATTTAAACAATAATAGCTGTAATTGTAACACTTCCATGTTATAGAGGCATATTGGAGGCATATTTAAGGGCAAGTCCTTGCAAGGCCTATTACTCATAGCAATGTAGCACGTGTTTAAGATTGAAAAAAAGGACTACTTTACCCCATAATTTTTTCTCTACACTTATCCGGCTACTTTTGTTGGCTAAATATGACCAAAGGGCAAACGAAAACAAAGCTGTGAATAAAAACAAAGTAAGTCTAAAAGTAATATAAAAAATTGTAAAAATAAAAAGGAACAAAGTTGTTGGGTTTTTTTTTAACTATTATAAAAGAAAGCGTAACAATATTTTGAAAAAAAAATCATATACCATGGTACACAACCCCTAGTCATCCTGAAAATGGGGGAAATTTAGTCATGAGATACTAAGGTGGACCAATAGAAATGAGAAGGAACAAACCCACTGTGCTCTTCCTATTTTACGGCCTGTTAAAACCGTATTGTATTTCTTTGCTGTGTACACTTACTGATGAGACTGGTTTGGGAGTCCATCTGTAAACTCCTTTTGCCACATAACCTAATATCCTAAGATGATGACAGATGAAAAGTCGGAAATATTATATCATGCCATTTTTACTGGGCGAGCAGAATAAGGAAGTATCAGACTGTTCCATGCTTGATGCCAGATATAACAGAAGAAGACAGCGCAAGAGAATTGAAAATACCACAAAGCAACACAGAGGCTGAAGCGCTTCTTTTTGTGTCAATGCCAAACTAAGAGGACACTGTGAGAGTGAAGAGGTAGATAACAAAGGTAAGTTTTTCAAGATTTTGGAAATGATTGAAAAGCATGATCCACTGGTACAGAAGGTATTAAAGTATTACTTTTTCTCTCCAACAAAGACAATAAGAACTTCAAAGTGCATACTTCATGCACGAGTTCTAATGTTTTTCATTATAGAGTGGCCTCTCGGTGCTTTGGCAGTTAGTTTTATGTACCCACGCTCGCTTTCACAAATGACAATCCACGAGATGACAGCAGGCACACTAAGTGATTGTAGGCAGGATGAAAAGAAATGTACCCATTCATTTGCGTTTTGTGGTTAATGTGAATGATGGTTCAGTCTGAGTGAACACCACAACAAGCATGTGAGAAGTTTAGCGATGAAGAAAGAAGACTTTTTGGAATTGAGTAACAGAAAGAATAATCTGCAAAAGCACAGGTGCCAGGTAACTCCCACAGCAAGTGGGATTTAAGTTTTCTGATCCAATAAACAACCTATCATATTATTCCCCAGGGGTGTGTTTTGTTCCCAAGTCCCCCTCCTCCTTCAGGTCCAATATTCATTTACATTAGAAAACATATCTTGTAAATTAACGAGCAGAAGGTTGCAATTAAAGACGCTATGCAGCATCTGTCTTTTCAGCTCCTAAAGAAGAAACAGTTGGAACTGGGGCCGATATGCCAAGTGTGCTCTTCCAGGCTGTCTCCCTTTTTAAGTTGTGGGTCTATAAACGGTGGCAGGTGTTATGGTCATACTCTTTTCATACAGTGCTGGAACTTGTCTTAAATGGAAGCTGCTGACTTGTGGTGTAAATGTAGTTTTTTGTTTGTTTCTTTGTTGACAGAAAGCAGCTGATTTATTTTTAGAGAAAGGTTTGGTAATGTTCAAAGGGTAATAAAATCCTGTGTGGATTTGTCTCTATGGGACAGAGCGAGCAACCAAACACGAGATCAGCTGAGTGGGAGTGAGACTGAAGAAGTGTAGATTGAAGTGTGCTGGAATCAAAAAACAGACTTATTTTAAGAGACCATCTGCTTTTAATTTACCAGTACAAGTAACGGTAAAAAGACATTGTAATAAAAACACCAAATCACATACTTATTACTTTTCAGATTTGATCATTATTTTATATTAATCTTGGACAGATGATGTCATTTGCTGTCCACTATCCTCCTACTCTGAAAGGGTTTTTTTCCTCTAATTGCACAGTCAGTATATTCCACTGTGATGATCCTCTCCATTTTGACACTTCAGTTGCACACTCTGTACTAACCATGATGGAGGGTATTGAAACTAGGAACAGATTTAAAAGCACATTCATGTGGCGATCAAAAAAGAAGTGTATTGTAAGCTGTTATACAGGAGTTTATGTAGGTTAAGAATTTGATGTATTCTGAAGAATAAGATTACATGGCTACCTGTTTCTGTGATTGAAAAAAAGCTTTTCCTGGAGAGTGTGCCCTGAAATGATCAGACACACAACATTTAAACTGCAGATGAAGTGAATAGCATTGATTATTTTTGCCATGAATCAGTGTTCCAAAGGGAATGTTTGAGTCCTGGCGTGCATGTGGTTAGTATCCCGGAATAAACCACCCACCAACACTGCTGCAGACTAAAGATGACCATTGTGGTAAAAGCACCCCCCAACGGCAGCAGCCTTCCCCAGCATGACAGTTCACCCTGCCAAACTGCAAAAACTGTTCCAAAATGGCACAATGAACATAGTAAAGAGGCTACCCTGGCTTTCAATCTCCCCAGATCCTGGTCAAATCAAGCATAACCTCATTTAAAATTTAGCCAATCTCCTTTTTGAGTTTATCTTCTTTTAGAACAGCTTTAGCCTTTAACTTTAGGGTGGTTCGGGAGGTAGAGTGGGTTGTCTACCAACTGGAAGATTAGTGGTTCAATCCCAGGCACCTCCAGTCTGCATGATGAAGAGTTGCCCCAGTGCATCCATTGGAGTGTTACTGTGAAGGAAAACGACTGTTATTTCAATTCAGTTCAGCTTTATTTATATAGTGCCAAATCACAACAACCGTGTGATTTATATTATACGGTAAAGATTCTACAATAAAGGAGAGAAAACCCCAACATACAAGACAATTAGTGCTCAGAGTAGCAACTGTAGTGTAGTCTCCATGACTCACTATGAAGTTGTAGAACCAGCAAAAATCAGCTCATGTGCCAGATAGTAGTATTATTGCATCTGACCAATCAGCAGAGGCCTGTAACATTTCAAACTTCACACAAAAGTTCTTCCAAAATTGTTGTTTTTTGTTTTTTTTCAACTCTACTTAGTCCCATATTTAAGGTCATAACATCGAAATAATATTATGACTCTTACATACACATATACATAGTTTTCCAGTAGTTATTCTAAATGTTGGGATGGGTGCTGTTAACTTAAAACTTTGAAGAGAAGTATAAATGCTTAGCCACATTATCCTATTAGAAGCTTTTTTTCCCCCCTACATTGCACGAAGCTGTCAAATTAGCACACTTGGCAGAGAACTCTTATGAGAGTGGAAAACCAACATTAGTGTTATCAGACTCAGCCAATTTATTCAAGTAATACACATGACATGAAACTCATACATACATACATCTGGCATAAACTGACAACAACAGATAACCACTGAATTATTTATCCTCTTTCCCACTCTCTAAGAGTGCAACTCGGTGGCAGGACACAGCAAATTTGGATTTCAAATTTGACTCTTGTCTATATATTTTTATATTTGTCTTGTACAGACCAGCCTGAGTTTTGCACATGTGCCTGACAGCCAGAATACTTAAATCTCTTTCACAGAGCAAAGCTGATTCAGATGTGACTGTTCCCTCAATTTCCTCCTAAAAATGTGACAGTCCCAACCTGTCACGAAATGCAATTTCTGCCGCTTCAGAATCTGGGTATTTTACAGCAAAAGTGTCGTTTAAAACTGATTTTATGGCCCCTTTCACATTTGACAGCCCAGCTAGTTTAATGCAGATACCCAGAGCTGTCAATCCAAGCATGTTGTATGATACAGTGTGTCATTGCCCTGAGTGGGGTGGAAAAATGGCTCACTATTCTTTTATCCTTTACCGATTTATTTCTATTCCGGATCATAGTGGGAACTCAGCAAGCAGAAGATAGAAGGCGAGGAAACAACCTGGACAGCAGTGCTTAAATTAAGCCAAGTTTCACTAATTATACCTGCCAACCTGTGTGCTTTCTTATTTCCCTGCAAAACAGTAGCTGCTGATGAAACACCATTCATAACAGAACACCATCAAAATACACCAGGAATGAGTCCAATCATTTCTCTGATCAAATTGACAATAATGAAAATACTTTATGCTCTTAAGCAGCTCCCTGAATACTTATTATGTAAGGCAAAAGCTGCCGGTAGTAGTTGCTCAGCAGACATCAAAATTGCCATAGCAAATTAAAAAACATTACGCAATGGAGACTATTCATCCCCCAAAGTGAAGTTGTATTTTTTTAAAAAGAGGGTGAAACATGGAGTTGTGGGTTATTAGTATTAATTACGACTGTGTGACCATTTGAAACTACTTTTGAACCTAAGATGGAATACACATTCTTACCACTGTTTCGGTCTTCTCGGAACAAGTTTGCTAATGTACCAGCATATGATAGAGCACCAGTCAGGCTTCAGTCACACAGGGGGTGTCGGGCCACTAGGAAAAATTTTGGCAATATTTGGCCAGTTGTTGCAAGAGGTTGCTGGCTATTAGTCGATGAAATCAGTCAGAAGGTGCTGCACCAAAAACCTCCTAATGATTGCTTAGCTTGTTAGCAGATTGCTGCAGGTCACCCATAGTTTGCATGAAAGAAACCAACTTGTCTGCCACTGTCACTAACAAAACACCAAGAGGTAGTAAAGCTCGAGTGCAATGCATACTGGAAACAGAGATCATTCACCTTGAGAATAAAAGTTGGGCTCAGTGGTTAAAGTTGATGGCGTTAGCACTTTGCCTGAAGTGAGATTCCACATGCCTTTATTTAGATAGTATATTTGCTTTTAATTGGCTACCTGTAGCCTTCATTAAATGAGAGCTGCAGGTACAAAGCTAAACTACATCTAATACACAGCCTAGGTGGCACATTGTTCAAGTAGGATACATAAATTGTTTTTTTTAAAGAACTATGAGGTAGAGTTAGATAGTTAATGCTGCTGGAAACCTAAGTATGATTAATTTCTTATAACTACTATTAGTAATTTACAAAATCATGTCAAAAGGGAAGTCAAGCTCATTGTTTAACATCAGTCAAATAGCTTGAGGTGTGTATTGAACAAAGTCCATTTGTTGGAGACACAACATCAGAGTGCTCTTAGACCTTATTTCAAAAAAATCAATTCAAATCAACTCTGCTCTGTTTATTTACTATTATCATTCTCCATGAACGAGAAAGCTGTTGAAGGGTTGCCACATATAAAGCTGAAAACCAGCGCTTTAACCTCTCTACATGTCAACATTTAAAATGTACTGTCGCCATTTTATTCATTAACCTGAATTAATAATACATTTTAAAAATAAATTATGTATTGGCACTCACTTCTATAGCACAAATTGGACTTTAATTTAGATTTTTTTATGCTCTATCATTTATTAATCGTCAAAGGACTCATTTAAGTTCCATCAACTCACTGGTTGGTATCTCGTAGTGTGCATTCCTGTCTCTGATACAGCAGATATTGATTGCTGTAGTAAAGGGCTTTCAGGCTACGAGTAGGCTACATGTATAACTGCCTGTGAGCACGATGACATTCTTTCTGCCCTTTTCCATGACCCATTCTCATGCTGTTGCTCCTAGATTGAGGTTATCTGTGAACAAATCGGCCGGCTCAAATAGAAAATGAGATGGAAAATGTCGAGATGCACTCCGCCGTATGTGAAGGTTTTTGATTACAGAGGAATTTGTTCTGCAGGTTTAGATGAGACACAGCTCTAAAACACTGTGCACTGTGTCTTCAAAATCTTTCTGCCAGAGCTCAAAGCAACACACCTTCACTTTTCTCGCTTTACCTAACAATGAAAGACATTAAATTTGAAAATTTATAAAGTGAAAAAAGCTGAAAATACCAGTGATGCTCCAACATGCAGCACATTATGCCGAGAAGACAGCGTACTGCTGCAACCAAGTAATTCTTTCACCGTCACAAAGAAATATGACCTCCATCTTTTTTAAGTTCAACCACAGTTCTGCCAGATATGACACTGCGTGTCACTACAGAGTAATCATGACTATTTTTCAATATGAAGTCATCTTGAAACAGTACTCACATAGCCGTAGCAGAGTGTTCCATGGCTCACAGTAGACCTTTGGTTTGGTCACTACACATGTAAACATGACTGGTCAGCTTATGGTAAATGCGATGGGTCTGTGCAACCGTATTTGACCTTCTGGTTGTTCCTGTTACTGGAATTCACTGGGACCAGGTTTTTCTAAAGTAAGTAATTATCAAAACATATTTATTCCTTATTGTGAGGTATAGGACAAAATTAAAATGCTACTTCATGATGCAGACATAAAACACCAGACAGTGAGCCACTGAGACAGTACAATAAATAAATGTAGATTAAGGTCTAATAAATAAAAATGGGAAAATTGTTACTGCTTTGTAGCACTGTTCCTAACTATTGCATAATGTTCATATTTCATGCCTGCACCACATGGTGTAGGTCAGGTTTCAGGGCTAAAAAGTGTGTCAATACCAAATTTCAAACACAGATCTATTTAGAATCTATGAATCAGATATTAATATATTGGTGATTAGCTCTTAAGTAATGTTTCAGACAGCTGCAAAAATGTATTTACATCTACTATCTCACAAAATCATATTCTGTTTACTTACATCTTATATTTTAAATATGCATTTTACATTTTATTTACATTCGAAATAAAACAGTTACAATCAGTCACCCTAAGACATGTAAACATAACATCCATAATAGTTTAATTATATTTAAAAGAAAGTAAAAATAGCAAGAACATCTGGAATTGGCACACTCACTGACTAACTATAGAGTACATTCATACAGTGTTTTATTCTATACACTTTTACTGTACTATTTACCTTTTTCAAGATTCCCCTATGATCCTCCAAAAACCAGACCATGTCTGTCTCTGCAGGAAATGTGGTGGGAACACGGACGGTTTTCGTGACAGTGTCAAAGTGACCATTGAACTCCTTGGCCCCATAAAAAAACACACAGAGACATGCCATACGCAGTTTCGCAGTTCCAAGAATCCCTAAAGTCACATTTTAGACCCACCTTCCCATGCACTTGGGTCTAAAATTCAGCATGAATCCAAATAGATACACATCAAACACAGAACAGACTCAATGTATAAAAAAACTGTTGTATCTGTACAATAGTATAAAAGCCATCAATTTGTAACACTGCCAAATGTCCAGATAAGTCACTGACTTGAACAGCTTGTAAGTGCTGACAAGTTTTATGTAGACTCAAATACGTTTGCTCTCCTAAAAAAAAAAAACCAAACTGACAAAATCACCTTCCACTCCAGGCACCAGGCAGGTGAGCTGTCTATGAGGTCTCTGTAGAAGCAAAATACGAAAGACATCAAAAAGACGACCCCTTAGGTCATGCCACCCAGCATGATCTTTTCAGGTGTCCACAATACAGTGTGACCTCTGCAAAGAGAAGGTCAAAGATAAATAAACATAATTCTGCTAATTTGACAAAACAAATATGCCTATTATTGTTGAACAAATGAAACCCCAATTTGCATAATTAGTTTTAAAAAATGTACTACAGTGCTGATAATTTTCCTTTGGTTCTGACTAAAAGCTCTTTGAGAGGACACTAAAAAATGTCTGTATGCAAGAGAAACCCTACAAGAGTTCTCAGTTATTTTATAGTGATTGGTCCCATTCTTCACACTTGCTACAAAAAGGTCACTTCCCAATACAACCTTAATGTAAGAGATAAGTGAAAAAATCTATTGTGGTTCAGTGAAGAAAAAAAAAGTAGTTTCAGCAATGTGGAACAAATCAAGTTTTCTCTTTCAGGATTTTTTTGACATTTTACTCCTTTATGTTATGCTTCATAAACTGATTAGACTGAAAATAGTTTAATTTTGGGGAGATAAGAACTTGATTTTTCTAATGGACTGTCAGAGCCTTCCCAAGAATCCTTTTTACATGGAGTTATAATAAGAAGTGACCTCTGAACAGGTAGCATAGACAGCTGGAATGACATGAACAAGGGTGCTGTTCTAGGACGGGCTTGAAAAAAGTTTCTGACATTGTTTCCAAGGGAACCTGGAAAAATTTGAATTTAGTTCTAATTGATTTCAATTATTTTTACATTAGTCATGCTTGGCACAGCTGTTTTGAGTAATTTGTGCTGTTTTTTTAACTAATGTGTAGAGTGGCTGATGTTGGTCCAGCTGACGGTCTTAAAAAAAGAAAAGTTAACCACTAACATATTCAGTAACTGTCAGCCCACTTACTGTATGATCCTGTATATATTGTTAATGGTGTATAATGTGAGAACACACTGTATGCTTCCAGAGAAGCACTGGGTTTCATCAGTCTCGTCACATTATTGTCACATGTGTGCACAGCACAGACACACACACTGTCCTCTGTGCTCACTTCCCCACTCTTGACTGAATGCTCAGTCTAGCTGTCTCCATGGGGACTGTCTCCTAGCTACACACTCACACACACTCAGCCATGCACATACTTGTCCCATCCCATCTCTCTCCCGGCTGATCAAAAGCAAAGACCTGTCAATCATATGCCCGCCCCTCCAATCTGGACTTTGTCCTTGGTTATAGAAGACAGTCATCCTCTTTCTTCCTGCCTCTCTATTGCTTTTCGGTTCTTTCCCCCTTTCTCCCTCGCGTCTTTCTCAGCCACTCCAGCAGCCCTCTTTTATCAAAGCCAGTGAGGACAGCTGTCGGGCTGTGGATCTAAACAGCGGGCAGCCGTCATAGTAGGAGGTGAATTAATCTGCCCTGGCATTTTAAACCTCCGGGCCCTTCCCAAACATTATATGTTTGTGGCCCCCTGTATCTTCACTGGTTAATGCACACACAACACTGATGTGGACAACGACGGAGTTAAAATAGCCTGTCATTTACTTGCTAACTGGCAGATTCTGGAGGGTAACTCCTGGTTATTGTAGATTATTGTGGCCATTTGCTCATTGGCTGTGACTTTAGCCTACGCATTCAGAGAGGTGTAACACAGTCGTTTTTTAGGGGAACCTCCCTTTTTTAATATTAACTGATCTCTTTGCAACAGATTCTGGTTGCAGAACAATGTTCTTTGCATTTTTAAACATCTTGGATGAAAATTTGTCATTTTAATTCTGCACTTAAAGGTGATCTTTTCTGCTTTTCTTTAAATTGTCAAGTATACACTGTTATAATGTTGGGTGTTTTTTATTGAACGTAGCCAAAGTTTCAAAACACAGGGTAAGTGGATGTAAAAGTAATCCCTGTGAGCCAAACGATCAGACTTTAGACTCTAAAGACTTCTCTTCCCTTGGATCTGTAAAACATTAAAGAAATAAGAAATCCTTCATATGTTCATTCGTATGTGCTTATCCAAGGACTATCTGATCTAAAATCTTGCAAAGCTATTCTAGTAGAGTCCAAGAATAAAACTATAGACCAGAAAAAGAGCACCTTTTTAACACTTCCACTGAAAAAGCTTTTTGTCTTTCAAAAGAATGACCATCCAGAAAGGAAATTTCCAACCTTCTGTGTTGGCATGTTTGATGAACAGCTGTAGTTAGTTTTAAACACAGCCACCACAACTACAGAGTTGCTACTGAGAGTTAAAACCATTCTGTTCTACCAGTCACATTTTACAGTCTAACTGTGGTGCATAAAGGCTGAACAGTAAAAAGTGAGGCTGATATCAATGAGATAAAACTACGCTAGAATTGTGTGCATACATCATTCCTTGCAAATATAAGGCAGTGGAATGACATTATCCATCACTGACAATGAAAATAAAAACAGAAAAGCTATACAGAAAGATAATTAGAAAAGAAAATACACTGAATGATAGTGCAGTAAAATAAACATAAGCATTGTGTGAATTTTTTTGTTTAATCACAACCCTAAAGATTACGTCTATATCTGTGAGCAGACTTTTCAATAAATGCATAAAAACTTTGGACTTCTCCCCCCCCCACTTGCAAAGTCAGTGTTTGTATTCAGGCCAGCTCACAGCATCTAAACTGACACACTGACTGAAAAACCTCTCAGCAGGTTTACCACATTTAGAGTGAGAGGAGCTGGTGTTGCCTGCCAATCAGCTTGCTTTATTGTGACTGCTTCTAAGGGCTTGGCTTCAATCTTGATTGAATTCAACTAAATCATTTCAACTTGTAACTAAATCACACTTTTGCCATCAAGCCCATTGTTATTCTGAGGCAATGTGGATGACATATAAATCACACACAAAGCTTTAATGTGCAAAAAATTATGTGTGCAGTGTAACCATTCAAATAAAATAAAAATAAAACTCGTATTTGATTAATGAGTGTGTCATTAAACTACATAATTTAGTTTAAGATGCACAAGGCACTGTGATCAAAACCCAGCTTTTCTGCAACTTAACCCTTAATTTGGGTTGTGCATTGTTATAATAAGGTTAAAATTATTGATTGATATTTTAGCTTATCAGTATGTATGATTTCGTAGAAGTGTTTTGTTTACCCTTGCGCTTTATTCTATATTGTACTTTTATTGCTTTTCACTACAGTTTGTAGTCATTTACAGCTAATTTCTCTAACAGTTTCCTCCACAGCTAACAATGCTTCTGTCTTTCCAGCAGGGTGCCATGCTGTGTGCCCTGCTTGAATTTAATATCTAAAAGAGTGTTCAGTTCAATAAAGTGTGTCATGTTGCTGATTTATCACCTTTCTGACCTTTACTCCTTAGACATCAATTACGAAAATCAAAAGGTCAAGAAATTAGCATACACACACGCATATATGTAGAAGAAAGAAACCATAAACAGTAAAAACAGTAATTTGTGTCACTATTATTTTTATTATCTCACTAACAAGGGAGGACTTTTATCCTTTTTATACTTACTTAGGTCTTAGCATACGTCTCTATCTGCAGCCTTCTAATTATGATTGCTAGCAAAAGATAATAAATTAGCACATCCTTTTTCAAATGCAATCATTTCCTGCTTCTAAAAATCAACATGAGGCCAGTAAAAACACTATTGTTGAGGATTAAAAAACTGTAAAAATAAAATGTGTCTATATGTCCATCTTTACAATTTATGGTTTGCCAAAGTGTCACAGGAGATCTGACTTTCCAAGACTGCCACCTCTTGGAAAAAATACATTGATTAATTAACAATAATTTAAAATATTTATATATTCTTAAAAATCCAATAATGGCAATGGCAAAAAAAAAATAAAAATAAAAAAATCACTTGACCACTTTTGAAGGGTACCCACCCTCCCAAAAGTAGTCCCCTTAGTGAAAAACTGCATAATAGAGATACCATGCAAGAGTATTTTTTTGTGAAATGTACACATTTTTCTTCTGGCTTCAGCTCACTGACTGAGCAAACTAGTGTGTCTCATTTGACTGGTCAGACAGATCCCTACAGTATGTTTCCAGCCAGTCTTATCTACATGAAACTATAGGGGACCATTATTCAAAGTCAGATCCTGGACTGGAGCTCCAAGCATGGAGCATGTTGCTCAGTATTCAGTTGGCTGGTTATCTGACAGAAGAATAGATTGCGGTCCAAATGAATAGATAATATAGTCCAACAAGAAACACGAGAAACCTCTTGAGCTGCTAGAGTGAAAAAGAATTAGAACCACTTCAATATGTTTCAGCAATGTATGGTCGGATTACAACACCCTTATTATTAAAATTATAACATGTGGCAAGCTGACTCAGTTTTCATTCCTCAGTGAGACAAGATGGCCCAACATGACATTGAAGTAATTTATCACAACAAACACAGAAGGAGGTTTGTATTTGGCATCAATACATGTTTGTTTTTTTTCCTGTGATTTTGGACCAAGTTATCTGACTCATGATCTAACTTTGCTGAGGTTATCTTGACTGGTTTTGACAACTGTGTGGATGGAAACATCAATGGGGATTTGCAGGTAAAAATCTATGTGAAAAGGTAAAGAAGGGTGAAAGCAAAGACAGATAACCCTTCTCAGGTATGGCTGCAGTTTCACTCAGAACTTAAACACTAGCACTTTCTAAGATAGCCAGGTGGTTTTCATGGTTCAATCTTGATTGGACCTTAAAGACCCCCCCATCACATTAAGAGTGTGAACAACAGTGTGCTGGCCTTTTCCTTTTAAACAAGCTTTTGTTGCTTTGCCATACATCAAGAACGTAATGTGCATATGGCTCGTTGCTGTTTTGGCACAGAGAGGCAAGTGTGACTTTTCCTGGCTGAAAATGTTCAGAGGATAGAGAGCCCTATGGCTCTCTGGCTGGGGACTGTGATTGAGAAAGGCCAGCTGGCTTACTCCAGGTCTGGATGTGAACTGACAGGAGAAATATGGTCTTGGATATTGCCAGAAGGGAAGGGGGTTCTGGGAGAGATATCTTTTAGCTGAGGTTGGCCAACAACACACTCAACCATTCGTGGGTTAAAACGCACGGACGGGTGAAATCACCCAGCTACATCTGAACTCAGTTCACCCTTCCCAAAAGCCAAAACAAAGACAAAGTTATAAGATATTCCCATGATACGATCGGAGTACTCAGTTCTTCCATTGTCTGTGTAAACAAAGGAGATTTGAAGCCACTTGCAGAAATAGAGGCAGTAATGGTTTTATTTGCTGGTAAGAACAATAAATCACAACACATCAGGTGCAAAGAAGCACAAGCTTGCAGCAAAAACAACATATTTCAAGCTTAATTATTCTCCTCAGACATGCCGCTCGAGAGAGGAAACCTCATTAAAAGTTATTATACACCTCATGAACATGGGGCAAACAAGTCCAGGCAAAAGAGACTGGACTATTAACCCATGTTTTAATACAGTACCATTTCCCATTATTCCTTTTGTGGCTGTTTGTTATTTGCCCTTGAAACAGACACAAAGTTATCGCCTCTTTCAATAACTGTAAGAAATGATGCAATATATTAGATCAATTACTACCTCTTGTGCATAAGGATAATGGCACAGTGTATTATAACACTATATAATAGCATTACTACTGAAATACTCATTGTAAATAAGAGTCACGTTCCTTGTATGCATTGCTTTTGTGTTCCTCATATTCTTCAATAAAAACTAATATTTTGGGGTTTCCACGCATTTGGTAATGCTTTGCTTAGTCTGCTTTTTGAATAATATATCAGATACACAGAAGCATCTACATCTGGTCTTACGTAATTCGTTCAAATAAACTAGTTCTGATGACTGGTACATTAGGATTTCTCACAGCGGGTGTTTAGGCAGTTTTCAAATCACACTTTGCAGCAATGTCCACATCCCCAAATGTAACTGCCTTGATTGAGTGCACTCACGTTAAGTTAAGAGAGCCTACGGATGATGAATTGGTGTTTCTGTGATTAAAAAATAATGCTCCATCACTGTGCTAATCATTTGCGATGCAAAAGTGGTTCTGACAAATGTGGTTGCCAGCCATGTCTGCTACTGCGTCAGTCCATTTAGCAGAATTTTTAGACGCATTTTAAATGTATTACACTTCACGCAATGGTAAGCTCTTAAAAGCCCAGTTCCTCTTTGCTCCGGTTGCAGCAAACAGTCTGCAACACTGCACACTGCCATGCCCATATGTAGGTGAGTATGCACCGTTGGTTTCTTAAAGAGAAGTAAATGTATGCAATCAAGCAGGGTGAAAATGTTCAATCAACCCAAGTTCTGCTATACTATTCTGCTTTCAACCATATACCTCATAACATGGCTATTAAAAAAGTGTGCAGGAAAGTGTGCCATCAGCTGCACTTTACCTGTTAGAAGTCACTGGATTTGTTTTCATTTTGCTTTATGTCTGAATGCTCATTTTTCTGTCTTGGTGTTCACCTAATCAACGTTTCCTTGCTGAGTTGTAGTGCAAAAAAAGTAACAAATAGGGGATTTGGCTTGGCCTGTCTGTTTCATTGTATTGAAGTTTGTCATTGGATTTTGAAAAATTGAAGAATTTTACAAAGGACTGTGGATTGCAGTTGGATTCATCTTGCATTTGAAAAGGTGAATCACTTCTTATCAGATGTGTGAATAGAGTTTAAGACTGCTAAAACCAAAACAAGATAAACAAAAACATCTAAAAATGCATGACACATCTTGCACAACAACTGCTCATTCTCTTGTGTTAACCCTGAGATAAATTGGTGACCTTTCTGGGTTGTACCCCAGCTTTTGTCCTATGGTACACCCCTCCACAACCCTGAATTGGATATGCATAAGAGAATGGATGGATCTTCACTTTTATGTGACTTTTGATTAAAAAACCTACACTTTTGAGTAAATGTCAGACAGTAAATATGCAGTGTTGCAGTCCTTATTATTTCCTGTTTGCTACTTACTTTTTCCATAGAGCTCTGGTTTCCATAGAATAACACTGAATTGAAAACACTTTGGGCAAATTAGGAAATTAATTTTGTAATTAAAAAAAAAATGTGCATCTTGAAGCCCTTCCAATATTGACCAAGTATATTCTTCATCATAGTCACTGTTTCAGTGTCTTTTTCTTGGTGAAATTTCCAAGGCAAGGCAAATTTGTTTATATAGCACATTTCATACACAAGAGTATTTCGAAGTGCATTCTCCATCTGTCTGCTTTACATAATGCATTAAAGCATTAAAGGGAGACAGAAAAACAAAGCAAATTAAAAGAAACACTTTTAAAGGAAATTCTAAATTTCAGAGCAGGGACAGAAACAGAGAAAAGGAGGGCAGTGTAAATTTTTAAAGAATATTTAAGCTTTCAAAGAAACACTTTTAATGAGGACTTAGAGATGGTCAAACTTTAACCACTAGAATATTGTTATAGCTCTGTGGTGTTCAGACAAGTGTTATACATGATTATTTTTCATCAGGTTGTCAGTTTACTGGTCAATCTATGTTACTACCTGCGCCTAGCGTCATAAGCTTTAACTAAAAGAAAAGACAGCATGAACAGTCAGCAGGATGGGAAGTTCAGTCATTAGGAGAGGCTCAGATTAGAGCCACTGCTGGTTAAGGTGGTTCAAGCATCTGACAAGGATGCCTCCTTGGTGCTTCCTAGGTGAGGTGTTTCAGGCATGTCTAACCTAGCAGAGGCTCATGGTTAGACCTTGGACATGCTAGACATATTATGTCTCTTCAGTGAATTGGGAATGGATAAGCATGCTGTTGGAGCTGATGGTTAGGTAGATGGAGTGCTTGTCAGCTCTGATTAAACTTACCTGCCCTCAAATGGATGGATGGATGGATGGCGATGCTGATGGAGTTCAACAGAAGTCAACTAACATGTGAAACTAACATGTGAAACGTGTTGCCTGCGATCTCATACTGTAATGAGATCGCAGGCAACAGTGTTCTGCTGGTAACCAAGGAAGAGAAGCTTTTTGCTCATCAAAACAGTCTGCCTTTTTTTTCCCTTAAACTTAATCAAACTTTGCCTAATGAAAGACCTAATCCTCAAACAGCAACAGAAAAGCCAGAGATAGACAGGACTTGTCTTCTGGTTGAAGGGCCAGAAGACTGTGCCATTCACAGCATCCACATCTGAACCAAAGAGTAAAACAGTGAAATGTGGATTATTCAATATTAGGTCTCTCTCCTCCAAGTCTCTGTTAGTACATGACTTAATAATTGATCAACAAATCGATTTACTTTGCCTTACAGAAACCTGGTTACAGCAGGATGATTATGTTAGTTTAAATGAATCAACACCCCCGAGTCACTCTAACTACCAGAAACCTCGAAGCACAGGCCGAGGGGGCGGTGTGGCAGCAATTTTTCACACCAGCCTATCAATCAACCAAAGACCCAGACAGACTTTTAATTCATTTGAAAGCCTGATGCTCAGCCTTGTCCACCCCAGCTGTAAAACTCAGAAACCAGTCTTACTTGTTATCATCTATCGTCCACCTGGGCCTTACACAGAGTTTCTGTCTGATTTCTCAGACTTTTTATCCGA
>VUQG01023328.1:0-42961 GCA_015106755.1 Etia nguti
GGGGGCGGGGGTTCATGGTCGAATGCCAGGCAAATAAATGAGATGCACAGTTTTAAAATACACTTCTCGATTCAGATAAAATCTAAGCGTTAAGAGGGTTATGAACGCAGAACGCCACAGTAACATGAACATTAAGTTTAGCTTCTAAAGCATCGTTAAAAATGTAAATTGACAAAGATACTAGGTATGTATCCTGTGTGCTTTTGATCCCGATAATGTCCTTTTTCCATCTCTTGCGACACATGAAAAAATAATGGTCTTGATGACCGCAGCATATTTAGTACTTGGAAAGTCACCACTGCCTCCACTATGCCATTGCTAACTCTATCATTATAATTGAATATATTCAGGCCACTTTTTGAATCATTTTAGCCAGCTTTTGGTGCTCTATTAGCTATGGGTTATGATCATTAGGATAAAAGGAGGTTACTTTAACATGCCTGTGTTCAGAGTGTTTGACCTAAAGGGACAGACTTCAGAGAATTGGGCTCATCAGAGACTGAGGAAAAGTGAAAGTACTCAGTCTGAGGCGACTTTAATTATGCCTGTCGTAAAGCCCCCACTTCCCTTTGCTATGAAGGAGACCAAGCTCTGATCTCATCTGTCTGGAAAAGAGTTCCTCAGATGTTTGTCGTGAGATGGCTGCTGGCTGCTGCTTTCTGTGAGCATGTGAATCAGCCAGTGTGCCTGTCTCCCATTCTGTCTGTCACTCTCCAATCTCTGCCTAATTATCCAACGTACCAGGATCTCTGCTGTGCATTCCCCTCTATTTTTTCCCTCTCTTCATGCGCTCATTCCACCACAAAGTTTCTGTAACTGGAAAAATATTCAATAACACCTTATAACATGGTTTGTGACTAAGGGTGCAACTCCTCTGTAATTAAATGGAATTTCAATGTAATTTATTTGAAAATTGCAATGTAATTATATTTATCTACAAATACGTGAAGGTAGGCCCCCTAGAATACAGAATACATAAGTTAAGCCACTCCATAATATGACCCCTAATAAGACCATAATAAAATAAGATTGTTTTTGAACTTTTCCTATGTACAGCTTTAAACTTCAGAAATTTAACTTTTTGATTTAACACCTGCTCAAATAGTGAGGCCATTGATAAATGGAATGACTTTGGGGTTTTAATCAAAGACTGTCAAAGTCATTTTGCCTAACAGCTTACATTACAAGCGTACAGAAGTTTTTTGTTGTCATATGGTAAAGTGCTGTTGTTAGAGCCTCTTGGATCAATATGCTCTTAACGCAATGTCTATTTTCACCCGAAAGCAGGGTGGTGTGGTGGAGGTGGTGATGCAGCATTAAGGGAGGTGTTCTTGAAGTAGTAAAGGCCAAAAAGACATTTGTGGATAGCTGTGCGACTTCTAAATCCATCCATCCATCCATCCATCCATCCATCTAAACAATTTTCTTCCGCTTATCCGGGGCCAGGTCGCAGGAGCAGCAGCCTAAGCAGAAAAGCCCAGACCTCCCTCTCCCTGGGCACCTCCTTCAGCTTGAACTCCTCACCCTATCTCTAAGGGAGAGGCTAGCCACCCTTTGGAGAAAGCTAATTTTCACCGCTTGTATCCACGATCGCATTCTTTTGGTCACTATCCAAAGCTCGTGACCACAGGTAAGAGTGGGGACAGAGATTGACCAGTAAAGAGCTTTACTAGAGCTTTACTTTTACACTCAGCTCTCTCTTTACCAGGATGAACCGGTACAGCGTCCGCATCACTGCAGCTGTAGCACCAATCTGTCTGTTGATCTCCTGCTTCTCTCACTCATGAACAAGACCCCGAGATACTTAAATTCCTCTACTTGGGGCCTGGAGGAGTGGGCACTCCACCCTTTTGGGCCTGAGGACCATGGCCAAAGACTTGGAGGTGCTGATTCTCATTCTCAGTGTGAGCTGGAGGCCACCACATCCAAGTTGCCTTCTGCTTGGCCTGTGGGGATATATCAGCTGCCTCGGAAGTCCCACAGGCTAATCAAGCCTGATAGGACTCCTTCTTCAGCCTGATGGTTCCCTGCACCTTCGGTGTCCACCATCTGGTTCAGGGGAATGTTGTCGAAGCCCTGCTGGAGATGAGAGTTGAAGAGGTGGGAGTTGAAGATCTCTGCCAGGCATTCCCACCGCATACTCACAATACGTTTAGGCGCCCCAGGTCTGTCCAGCATCCTCCCCTGCCACCTGATCCAACTCACCACCAGGTGGTAATCACTTGGCAGCTCAGCACCTCTCTTCACCCGAGTATCCAGAACATACGGCCACAGATCTGATGATATGATTACAAAATCACTCATTGACCTGCGGCCTTCTTATGTTATGTTCAAACATGGTGTTTTTTATGGACAAATTGTGGCTTGCACAGAAGTCCAGTAACAGAACACCACTCGGGTTCTGATCTGGCAGGCAGTTCCTCCCAATTACATCCCTCTAGGTCTCACTGTCATTGCCCACATGAGCATTTAAGTCTCCCAATAAGACGACAGAATCCCCACGTGGAGCACCCTTAAGCACTCCACCCAGGGACTCCAAGAATGTGCGGTACTTTAAACTGTCATTGGCTTATAAGCACAGACGACAGTCAGGACTGTCTTGTTTGCCCACCACCTCTCACGAGGGGCAACTTTTAAATCCCAAAAGGAAAAGACTAAACATCACTACTCAAACATACCACAGATATAGGTTCAATCAGAATGCAAGGCTTGGTTGTTGTATCAAAGCTTAGCTTCAGCCCTGTTTCCAACAGTGAATTATGCTGAAAGTGAAAGAGGCTCAGGCTGTTAATGCTAATGTAGAGATGCCCTTTGGTTTTGGGTTAAGACCTACCCCACATTCTCTCAAACAACAAACAAGCAGACAAACAAACAAACAAACAAACAAACAAATAGCTATTTAACTGGCAAAACTCAAGAAATGTCAGTGCTGGTCAATTTGGACGTAAGATGTGGCCTGACCCAGTCTCTGGCGTACTTGTTTTTTTAAGGTGTCAAAGAGTGGATCGTAGAAGCATGGCCACTTCACTTTAATTTCAAATGAATAAAGATTACTTTATCTTCTCTTTGCTCAAACCCCCCTTTTTACGCAAACAGAAGCACAAAAGAGCAATTCTTGTGGCCAATTAGCGGAGGTGCACATCAGCCCACAACCTCACTAAAAGCCCCTTTAAATTGTGTTTTGTTTGGGAGTTTTTTCCCAATTTTAACAACCACTATTTCTTATTTAGTGCAGATTAAAAGCCCCTGCTGATGTGCTGGTGTTTTTTTTTTTCTCGTCTGATTTTCCTATCATTCTAAAATCTTGCCAATGGTACCATGTACAGTAGCCTTGGATTCCTTAATGACACACATTCCCTGCCACCAGCATTACCTCAGTCTCTGATAAAGTTACTACAGTGTAGAAGGGAAAGTTTAGAGGGCACATTTGAATTGGACTTGTCTTATCAGAGCAGCAGACATAAGGCGGCGATAGGGATCTTGATACCAACTCTGAGGTTGGTCCACTGGGCATAACAAGGCCTTCCCCCTGCTTCAACAGATATAATTAGCTTTGAGTTGGGAATGAAATTGTGTTCTTTTTTAGGTCTTTCCTTTTGTGTCCTTTCCCTTCTCTTATTCCCATCCCTTTCTTCTGCACTTTTTCCACTGAATTGCTGCCAAGCCCTGTTTGCCTTGGTAATTAGGAGCCAGCGCTGGCTTTCACGACTCCATTATGAAAACAGCAAACGGTCCAGTGGTTTATTGATAAAGCATTACACTCTGCTGCAATACTGTATGGCGATGTACAAGGAGCCTGCAGCCTTTTCAGGTGGACCACCATACAACCTCGCTCACTGCCAGATGAAATATCATAATGCTATAATAGCCCTATCACATACTCCATATAATACAAGACTGAAATGTCGGAAT
The DNA here is from genome assembly GCA_015106755.1 of Etia nguti. Lineage (NCBI taxonomy): Eukaryota > Metazoa > Chordata > Actinopteri > Cichliformes > Cichlidae > Etia > Etia nguti. The sequence continues at coordinate 3,913 of VUQG01023328.1, forward strand.
ACAGCACACCGGCGGTATTAGTAAAATTTAATGCAAAAAACCCCCCCAACAGCAACAACATGAGTTGTGCCATGCTCTGTCAAATGGAGAAAATGACCACAGAAAAAAAATATAGCCAATCTAATCTGCAGCAGGCAGAGACAGTTGAAAAGGTAATTTCGCTCAGCAATATGTGAGGACAGCTATTTAAATGTGTTGTTGGTGCTCCAATCAGGTTTCCCGGGGTGCTGTGATATTTAAAAGTGACACGGGTGACCCTCCACATTTGCGAGGTGTCATCATGCATCAATCGGCAAAGTGTATATCAAAGCTGCCCGTAATGGTGTGTGCATTGGGATTTATATTTCCAATTAAATCTGCAAATTATATGATTATCCTCTGCACCGTGCCGAGGCCATTTTGGAAACGGATTGTGCTGTTCATTTTGTTTTTCCACAAAGATAATAGTGCCAGTGGCAAACCTGCTTATGCAGTAAGAATATTAATGTCCGTGGCCTTGTCACACACCTACACGTGTCTCCAAGATCATACACACACACATGCAACAATATACACAACCCGCCGCTACTCCTGCAGAAACACACAGACGTTCGCTTGTGATGAACTAACACTTCGGTGTTCTCTCTATTTTTCTGTCACTCAACCTTAAAGACAGACAGTATGTAAGTCCTTATTAGCTGAGATCCAGCACCTGCTGCAGACTTTAATTGCCTGTGAAAATGATATCAGGCCAAGGATCTGCCTGATAAACCTACATGTCGATCTGTCAGACACACAGAACACTGAGACCTTCCTGATGGCCGATACGGGTCTCAAAAACAAACGCACACATGTAGACAAGCTCTTCCTCTCTTTCTCTCTCTCTCTCACACACACACGCACACACACATGCAAAAACACCAGCGCTCACTGAATGTGAATTATTGATTTGAACATGTCAGCTAAAAGACAGCGCAGACCGCCACTGTGGGGAAAGGAAGGATATTTTGCTATTGCTTTGCTATGCTTGACTGCCAAGACAGTGTTCGCCAGAAAGTTTCCACTTTCTCAGTGTTTACAGAGCAATGCCTAACAATGCCTACAAGACAGAGAAAGGAATTGCAAGAGTTTAAAGATGCTGGGTGAGTTGTACAATCATGAAGGAGAAGGGATATTGAAAGACGCTGGAGACTGTGGGAGAAATGTAGACTGGAGAGGAAGAAGAGAAGTGAGAAGGAGAATGACAGAGTGAAAACTTTTTCTCACGGGCTATTTGTATATGTATCTCTGGGGTGCCATTTTAGCTTCCACTTCTTTTTTTTTTAATCTTGAGTAAAATACTGTTGGAGTTTTTACTGATTTGCTGTTGACTCTCTGGCTTTCATTACTTTTCAGCATTGCACAGTACAAGCAATAATAGCTATGGCTGTAATTTTGCAAGGGGTGCCAAAATGCATTAAATTCAAAATCCTAACATGTGCTTTTACGTTGGTAATGCAGTGGTTTGCACGTTGTCTCCGTGGATTTGAGCTTCCTCCCACAGTCCAGAGACGTAAATGTTAGGTTAACTGGTGAGTCTAAATAGGCTAATATGAGGCAGCTGTGGCTTAGAGTGGGTTGTCTGCTAAATGGAAGGTTGTTGGTTCGATCCCTGGTCACAGGTATCTTTGGGGAAAATGCCAAACCCCGAGTTGCCTCTGAGGAATCCATCAGAGCGTGAGTGTGTAAATTGTGGGCTAAGACTGGTCAGATTGGTGACGTGTCCAGGGTGTACCCTGCCTCTCACAGGTTGGTCAACTGGAATAGACTCCAGCTTATCAGAAAAAAATGGATAGATGGATGGATGGAGCAGTGGTTGAGGCATGGAAAATGGATACAGCACAGTCCCTCAGACCTGTGCTCAAAAGTTGAATATTTACTCTCCATAATGTCTTTGACATGAGATCAGGATGCAAATATCTGTTCTATAACTGCTAAAAGCTAAACTCTATAGCTTGGCACTAACTTTATCTGCTGTCGAGCAGTTAGTATAAAGTTAGTTTTTAACGATTTTATTTTATGTTTTTTTGCTCGCTGCCACCAAAAGCAACACTTTACGAGCTGTGAGAAATTGTGGGAAAGACAGCCAAAACAATACCTGGGGGCAGGCATTCTCCACAGAGGTGAAGGGAACCGCAGAGCTGGGTGATCTTTCTTTTTTGTCATTAGCGTCATTATTTTTTTTTACCATACAGGCAGTCATTTGACCTACTGTTAGAAAAAAATGTTCATTAGTGCGGTTTTAATCTGATCATCTACATGAAACTCTGTGGAGTCATTTGTCTTTAAAGAGCTGAGTCACTTCGCCACTTGCATAGTAAACATGTAGTTGCACACAGAATCCAAAGTGTGCTTGTTGAAGTCTCACACTGATTCTGAAGTGAAAAGACTCATTCAGAACCACCTTTTTTTTTTTTTGGAGAACATCTCAACACTTCTTGTTTATGCAACAGAAGTGATTTGTCAAGTAAAAGATTTGAATGTGTGAGTATGAGAATGGAGGAGAGAAACAGCTTGCCATCCTTCATGATGATAATCTCCTCTCCTCTGTGCTAATGCACATCTCAATATCCCAGGCAACACAAGTGAGATTGTAGTTTATGACAAGTATGGATTGCATAACAGACGCTGTCTAATCCTCACCCTGCAGGCTCGCAGGCATGTCTCCCTTTTACCAAAATGTTCTCTGGTGAAAGATGTCATTACCAATTCTCTCCTGGGTTTAGTGGATTTATGCTGATTTCCATGGATACAAATTAGTGATAAATGAGAGAAAAAATGAAGAACAGAAAGCAGAGGAGGAGAAATGGTTTGATGCAACGGGGGTATGTTGATATGTGGTGCTTATTCATTCATTATTCAAGCAGCCCTGTGTCCCTCTCATTTCTGAATGTGGTTTGTTTTTTTCCCTGTGATAAACTTAATATTTTTGTCATTCTTGCATTAATATCAGGGAAAATGCAGTCCCGCATTTTACAAGGATTTGTTGCTCACACAACTCAGGATCTGAGATGAAATGATGACAAAAATGTTAAATGTTAACTTTCAGCTTTAAATGTATTTGAGCGTGGTCACAGCTGCAAAAGGTGAAACCTATTTAACTTTACCCTTTTAGCCTGGGAGGAATATACAGTACAATTTAAGTTTGGCACATCAGATGCAGATAAATGCAACTGAATGAAACCTGAAAGTCACTTTAACTTGTTACTTATCAACAGTTTACTGACACTTATGGACAGAAAGTCATTTGCAAGGTCACCAAACTTATAATGCACAAAAATTCAAATATTCTTACGAATGCTGCGATGAGAGAATTGGACCTGCAGCTTACCATAAATGCTTAGCTTTGATCTTGAATTTAAAATTAAGTCCCAGCAGATATGTCAGTGCTATTTTAATTTTAATTTAAGTGCACAAATGAGTGGTTTGCTCCATTCTTATTATTAAGCCACGTCCCCTTCTTTGAGTCTATTTCCATTAGAATAGCTTTAAGTCATGTGAATGAGATAAATAAGTACATTCACATTGATTATATTAATTGAAATGCTTATTTATATAGAGTTAAATGTACCATCCAGTGTAAAGCTAATTAACGTGCTACATCTCATTTACTTAAGCCATACAAAAACTGGGATGCAAAATTGACAGGGGCTTTGTGTAGGACTGTTTCTTTAGGTGGTCAGTGACTTTGTGGAGTCTTAAGTCACAGTGATGTTGCTAGGCAACAAAGAAATATTTCTGGACACAGATTGGCAGGGGAAAGTTTTCCCATCTGTTATAAATGTTATCAGCTGATTAAATAGCTGCTATCAGTTGTTATCACTCCTATAGACACTGCCAGCAAGCAGCCTCCTCTACCAGCTGGTTTGCATAGTACATCACCTCATATAATCACGGTGCCGATGCCTTGCTGAAAAGACATATAGGAGGAGTGCTTTGAAAGCGCATCAAAAGTCTGCATAGGGAGCTCGGAGGGAATGCCAGTGGCATAAATCAAAGGACTTTCACCCAGGAGACTTGAGTATGTGGTGTTTGAATTTAAATGTTGTTTTGACCTGCTGTTTACTTTCATTTTCGCTTCATGTTTGGTTAGTTTTGGGCAGTAAACCTACTTGATAAGGACGAGGAAAACATCATGGCTTAAGTTAAAATATAGCCTTTTACAACCAAAGCCATGTTAGAACTCTCTGCATGCTATGAAGGGCTAAGTACAAGCACAAAGGTTTAAAAGGTTACATTTTGATTTGATTTATTTAGAAAGAATATTATGAAGGTATCTAGACAGGTAGCTACTGTATATGGCCCAACTCAACATAAGGTCAGCTAAATATGAACACAACTAAAGCTAATTAAATATAACTGACAGGAGTATATTTACATAGCCATTCCATACATCCATCCATACATCCAAATGGTGAGTTGTTTTCTTCCTGTTATTCATTTTAGGGTCATGGGGAGCTGGAGCCTGTCCCAGCTGTCATAGAAAGAAAGGCGGGGTACACTCTGGACAGGTTGTTGGTCTGCAGCATTGCTAACACAAAGACACAGACCACTCACGCTCCCACCTAGGGCCAAATTAGAATCACAGTTTAACCTAACATGCATGTCTCTGGACTGTGGGAAGGAAGCCAGAGTACCCAGAGAGAATGCATGCAGGCACAGGGAGAATATGCAAACACTTAAAGAGGGCCCAGCCGGTCGAGTTGAACCCGAGTTGAACCTTGTGTATGTTTGCAATAACTATAAATCTTAAAAAAACAACAACCCCAAAACAAAAAAAACTCACCAACCTAAAATAGGATTTTTTTTGCAAGATTCACACATATCACATTTCAAGAACAAAGCACTTTCACCCAGCTAAGCATTTGTTTGACGCTCAGGGATACATCTCTCTGTCCCCCCTAGTCCATCTTCAGTTGGTCCAGAATGCAGCAGCTGGGATGCTAACAAACACTAACCAGTGCTCACACATCACACTTACTCTCTTTCTTTCACCGGCTTCCAGTGAAATACAGAATTCATTTTAAAAATTGACTAATAACATATGAGACTCTACCTGGCCAGGCTCCTGCATATATTGTGTAGCAGACTTGCTGAGATCTTATAACAACAGCCAGCTGCTCCATTCATCTGATCACGAACTGATCTGTTTATCTCTGTTTTGACTGTTATTTTAAATCCAAAAGTGTTTGTTTTTTATGTTAGCTTTTCCTAAAACTTTTGTCCATTATTTTTAGCTGTCCTTGCTTCTTCTGATGCATATATGGAAGTGTGTATGCAGGAATAAATGTTAGAAATGTTACTGTTGCATGTCTGACTGTGTGTTTGGACATGTGCACTTATCTTTAATGTGTTTTTAAAAGTGCTATACATAAAAAGAAATAAAATTATACTCTTGATTACTAAATAACTATCATCAAATTTGTGATTGATGGGTCAGAGTTTCCTAAAATATTAGATTTGGAATTAGTTTATTACTACAGCTGTTTCCTAGGGCTGGAAAAGTGCTTTTGTAGCCTGTTCCCTTTGAGCTCAGAGTCCAGTGTGTTTGGGCAGGTGATGTCAGGTATGTGAAGTCAAAATAATTTTACTTCAGTGCCAAGTGCTGAGAGCACATGCTATTCAAACACGTTCCCTTCAATACCTCCAAGGAAACATCTTTGAAAAGTGTTTTGCAGAAAATATAGCGCTGTGGACCTCGCATTTAGAACTAACCCTTGCAAGTTGTGCTTGGCCCCGCCGTGAGTGAAAGGCAGTTACAGCCTTGCACAGAACTTCCAATCTTGAATAGGGATTAGTCTATGTGGAGTCTAGGTAGATTTTTAGCTTGATCTGTCAAGGCAGGGCATAGCTAGCTTTTATCTCAGACAGCACATCTTCGCAATATAATGCTTGCACTTTAATAGTCCTCACTTGTTTTGAATTTGTACAACTGGAAAGCGAAATAGTAATATCTTGGGTCATTTTAGGTAAAGCCACAGTCATTTTTTCTTTATCTAAATCTCTCACATAGATAATCTAACTGTCCCAACTCAGAGCTGAACAGGAGGATTCAGATTGTACAAAATGATAAAACTCAAGGGAGGAGAGGTTTGGAGTGAGAAATACAGGGGGCAGGTGGTGCACTGGAGACTTGATAGATTCAATTTTATGGCTAAGCGGAATTTAAAATTCATCACATAGCCTATGGTGTAGAGATCACAGCAAACCTGCCTTCTGTACCGTTTTCTTCTGATGTGAACGGGTAGCAGGGGAAAAAAGCCTGATGGCATACAGGAAAAATAAGTACATTTACAGCAGGAAATTACACACGCTTGGTCGTGGCGTTAAAGGATTAGGATCTGTAGATGAACTTACCGACTGGATTAGTGCTCTTGTTGCCAGTGGCTGCATCTGACTTCTAATCTGTAGCTTTTGTGAAAAAGGGAGCAGAATCACACAAAAACATCAGGGCAAGGCAGTCGTGCCTTAGATCCCATCACAGTGTTCAAAACATGACTCTGTGATTAAGCTGTCGTGGAGAATACTGTTGTATCAGCCCAACACTCTGCCAGAGGCAGGGTACACCCTGGACAGGTCACCAGTCTATCACAGGGCTAACACAGACAGACAGACAGACAGACAACCATTCACGCTACCTGAACAATATATATACATTCGCAATTTGATCTGCAATCAATCAATGGCTGTTTTTGGGTTGATCTTGTGTGCATGTGATAGATTGCTTACTGACGTGCAAACATCATTCAGCAGAAAGAAGCCGCTGAAAATGTCACCCAGCGATTTCCCCCCTCCGCCGTTTCACTTCATCTCCATCTCAACCTGTTGGCACGACTTCTGTCCTCCCGCCCTTTGCAGCCATGGAGATGGAGGTGTGTAATTAAAAATATCTCCCCCTCCTCTGGCTCTCTCCTTACTGCTGTCAATTAGCAGCTGTTGGATCTGTCTGCACTGATGTCGAGTATTGCAGGCTGCAATGCCATACGTTGTATGTTTGCTCTTGTGTGTATTTTTACATGCACGTGACAGAGAACGTGAGAATCTGGAAAAAGCAGAGTGATAGACCGTCGCTTTGTACTGAGTGCAAGTTACGTGACTCTAAGTCTGCAATCCTGCATTCAGATTACAGCTTATTTTTTTTGGATGTCTTTCAGCAGTCTTTACATGCTGTATATTTAGTCAGTTGGAAGCTACCAGTGCTCTTTCCTGCTTTGTTAAGGCAAAGTAAAGCAACCACATGTCCAGATTACCCCCCTGTGCATTCTTTCTCCCTTGTGAAGAAGAAAGAATTAGTATATTGCAGGAACTTTGCCTGCATTTATTATACATTATCACCTTGATCAGGGATATCGGTTTTCACTGTGGCACAGCTTTCGTTGTGATTAAAAATTCTCTTTCTGTTTAAATAACCCCTTGTCTCAGATTGACAGAAGTATATTGCTTTCAAAATCCGCTTGAATTTTGTTCTGCACTATATTTTACTGGTAGCTGGTTAATTTTGGCTCTAAATCTCTCAACTCTCTTTCTACGGTGATCACTGCGGTACACTCAGGGACAGACATACTGTCAGAGTCAAGCGTTTTTGTGTGTGCTAACCGCCATGGCAGCTTCGTACGTCAATCGCAGCACCCCTGACTCTGTTGTCAGTGTGTCTCATTAACACTCCTGTGTGGTACTGATGCTACACACTACTTTTTCTGAGACACCTGCCCTGTGACACATTTAGCGTACTGGAGCAGGTGATTGTCAGCAGACATTTTACATGGGGATACGACCTTAAAACTAAGCAATACTCTTAGCTGATGCTAAGATCAGGGGCAGCAGGTGTTTGAGGGAAATCAGCAGGTATGACATAGTCATGCCCAGGGGTTGTTGCTAGCTCTGGTAGGTCCACATGCATAATATTACGCATAAACAGATGGATGAGAGCATGACAAAGTCTGGCAGATGACAGAAATGAAATAGTCTGTCTGCGATTTAATGTATTTTCTTTTAAAAATGTTCCTCTCCGTCTGCCGGAACAGTATAATGATGCTTTCTTGCCAAAAGGTTTGTCAGGAAAGATGCTTGTGAATCTGCATTTACATTTTGCAGAAAGACTTATCATAATCATCACGCTGCTGAACACGTTTAACTGTGAGTGTGCAATGAAGGGAGGAGGGCAGAGATATTCTGCATGTGTAAACATGTAAATAGCTTAAATTATTATTACTTAGAGTGGTTTTAATCATGTTTTATTAATTGTAGTTTTTTTTCGTGTGCATGTTTGCGGATGCTCGTGTGCCCTCTTATGTGCCTTCACCAGTCATGCCAGCTTGCTCTGACCCCACTGACACAGTGTCCCTGGCTCTCATCCAAGTAGCCTGCAGTGCCATCCTCTCTGCCTGCACAGTCTCACACAACTCCATGACTCATTGCTCAGCTGTGGTCATTTTTTTCTGTTATCATCACTTAAATGAAGGCATACTCAATGTGTTTTCATTCCTAAAATGGCTTAGTGATACTTTGTCAAACCTGCTGGTGACTCAAAAGAAAGGTATCTTTTGTTTACAACAGTAATAATCCCCAACATAAAAAAGGCATCGGTTTTGAGGATTTCTGCAATATAATACAGGTTTTACGTATGTACTGTGGGGAAATAGAACCAGGCAGTTTTATAAAGCAGAAGATTCCTACATGGCATCACGAGGATCATCATCATGAGCACAACTTTCAGCTTTACTCTCGTGCCGATCATATTTAACCTGATTGATCTATACTTGTTGTAATTTATTATAATTTGTGCATCATCGGGTTATTGCAAAAATCCCATTTTCACACTTGCACTGGTGACTTGAAGCCCTTTTAAATACTTATTGAACTATTTTTCTTGTGGCGGTAAGGTTGTCAAGATGCTAGACTGAAACCCAGGAAAATACCTGATACTGGATAACATTTTCAGTATCATGGGGAGGAAAAAATTACAAAGGATTAAGAAGCTTTATTCTTATATAAACAACAAAATGCTGCAGACAGTAACTCAAGGGACAACACTATTTTTAAGTAGTGTGACATGGTCTGGAAAAATACAGTAACATAACTCAACACATGACATATTATAACATCATCACAGGAAGTGCAAAAAAGCAAAACGAAAGAATCCCCGCTATGTTTTTAGGTGTTCTGAGGCAGTGCGGTGCTTCAGCTGACTTGGCACCATATTTTTGTTGCGGATTAAATACAGCTGGTAAGGTAGGCCACTGCTTTTTCTGTCTCGGTGATGCTAGACTTTTCTAAGCTTAAATCTGTGACTTTAAGAGAAACTTTTAATTTAACACTATGTATCAGTGTTACAGGACTGATTATGCTGAGCTGAAATAATCTTATAGCTTTATTATTAGCCATAGCCACTAACGATGATGACTCAAGAGTGACTCGCTAATAATGGAATGCTAACGTTAGCACACGCACACGTGGTCTGAGGCTAACGCTGATGATAACTGTTTAGCACTTAAGCGTTGTTGAAACAGGAGCTTTACTGACCTCTTGAAATTCCTCCTAAAGTGTCTTGTAGTATTGTGACACCAGCTACTTCAGCTGAGAGTGAGGGGAGGTGCTGTTTGAAGTTGTGTGTTAACTGGAAGACGCAAAGATGGCACCCTTTGTATTGCTATTGTTGCAAATGAGCATCTAATTATATCAATTTTTTTTGGCAAACCCAGCTGGAGGTGCCATCGCCAGACTGCTTTGAGACTTTATAGAAGCTGAAATTTTTATGTATTTGCTTACCACAACACTTAAAGTAGGCTCTAAATTATTTTCTTGTTGATGCTGCCATACACCTCTGCATATTTTCTGAGTTTGTTAGCAAATGAAAGCTTGTTAGCAAGGGTTACCAAGGAACTGTTGTCATGTACCAGCTAATTTAATTCAGAGACATTATGAAAGAGACATGCGGTAAAAATCCATGGGAGAATTAAGAAATGCCAAAGATAGTGTTTGTCCTGCACCTGTGCCCGAATAGCTAATCAATAGCTGAACCAATTTATATGAGAGCAAACTCTGCTTTTGCACTGACAGGTGCACACAGTTGTGGTTTTATGGTAACAGCCATAGCTAGTATCTTGTGTTTCATACTTGTTTCTCGGCTTACCAAATCCATTACATGGATTAGCATATCATTTCTTAAATGATCTTAATGTCTCATAACCACGAGTTAAGGTTTGAGTCCCTGTATATTGAGACACTGATACGTTTTGTGGTAGTGTTGGATGACCAGTAATGAAATCAGCTGGCACACCATGTGATCTTATCTGTCAATTTTTGATTTCACTGTTAAATAAGATCTTGCTCAAGGGAGTCAACAATGTTTGCTATGTGCTCCATTCTTATGTGCTGTTTTGCTTTGAGTGGATGTTCGAATATTGTTTTTTGATATCTGATCTGAGTGCTGTTTTTAATCTATCTGCTGCAATATTTAGGCTGAACCAGAGTGTAGTCTGTAATATCTGATACAGCTCATGCATCAGCAGTCAGGTTGTAACCGTGATTGAGGACACTGATTAATGGGAGTTTGGAGTGTGAACTGGCTTAAAATGAAACACATTACAGAAATTTTGACTTATACAACTTATTAACTTATAGTGTTATATTGTTTTATACTGCTGAGAGACTTGTTTTCTGCTCGTCAAACACATTTCATTGCAATGTTGACCCTGTGGTAACTTGCATATGACAAATAAAGCTGAAAACTGAAATAAGGCTGTGTTGCCCATTCTTTTCACAACAATTATTAACAGAATTTCAAGGCACAACCACCAGGTACTATTTTAGTACCTACTTGGTCAAAGAGTTGAGCATCAACAGACTGCGTGCCACTGGTGACTCCTTCAAGAATCAAACCCACAAATGAGGGAAATGGCTACAGGGTGACACAAACCAAAGTCGTCGTCTAGTGACGAGGCGCATACATTTAGCATTGGTTTAGCAACAAGTCTACCATCGCCTCGAAGGCCTGCGTTGTTGTGTTATGTTAGTGTCGCATTACCCCACAGGACTTGCGTTGCTGTAACGACCCCACCGACTCCCAACGAAGAGTAAGGTTGGTACTCAGTTGTAATGGAAAATTACAGTAACCGAGTAGGTGCTAGTGGAAAAAAGGCAACTGTGACAGCAGTTTGATGGGTTTTAATATTCAGGACAGATTTTAATAACTCTGACAATTAGAGCAAGTCAAAATTTAACTTTATTGATTACCTGCTAAACATGACATTGAAAGCGTGAGGATGGCAGCGTGAGGGTATTAGCATGTACAATGCACAACTGAAGGACAGAGTGGTAAGAATAGATGTATACGCTGGCTTGTCAGTAGCTGCTGGACAGCTACAAACCTTTACAGCTAATACTCGGGAGGATGATAAATTAAAAGTTTTAATCAGTTGACAGTTATGACATTCAGAGATATATGCAATATCACAAGCATTTTTTGTTGAAACATAGGGCAGGTAGCTGAGCAGAAAGTACTCTGTATCTCTTAACAGACACTGGTATTCACTGACTTCTCTAACACCTTCAGATTGTTTGAAATCATGAGTGACAGAGTGGCAGAGCGTGGCAAGTTGCTCTCATGTGACAGCCAAAGATGAATCATTTAAAGTGCTCGTTTGTGGCCTCACAGAGCAGTGTTTTCTGGACTATTAGCTACACAAGCAGCATTAGGCAGATGAAGCAGACTCTCCTCATATCTCACCATACGCCTGAGGCAACACACAGAGGGTGAGACTTCAAAGTATTCAGATAAGGAGATAAACACCTCATGCTGAACTTGAGGAACTTTGACAGATTTAACAGAACAAAGAGTCCTCTGTCTAGCTGCTGAGGGACAGTTTGCCTATAACTCAATTTGGTCATCAGTTTGCATGTGTTGCTTTTTGTTTGCCGTGTTCATAAAATGGCAACCTAATCTGTTGTCACCCTTATAAACACAGTCTTTTCTCCCCAAACCTAAACTGTGTTTTTTCAAGATAGGCGGTGAAGGAGGAGATGCTATCCTGCTAAACACAGGATGAGTGTGGGAATGGCAGGGTGGAGGGGGGAGGGTGAGGAGGTTAGTCTGTTTATGTGAGTGCATGTGTGTGTGTGTGTGTGTGTGTGCTTAGCTGGTTGTTGCTGGGGGGGGGGTTGCCTGTGGGACCTGCCTCTCAGTGTAATTGAAAAATGTGACCTGGAAAATGTTTGCCCAGTGGAGCATGAAAGTTACCTCCACAGCAATGGTGGCATGCTCAGAGGCGGCTCACCTGGCCCCCTGACAGGGAGAGCCTCGTATTGGGTGGGAGCTCACGTTAAGAGCCACTTTATCCCTCCACCACAAGCAGAAACATGCATTATTTAAGAGAACTAAAGAATCCCAGATTGACCGAGGAATAAAAAAGGTGAAAATTCAAATGGAATCTCCACCTTTAAGCTGTGAAACGACTGACCTCAACAAGGGCACTTGGCGTGCCTAATTGAATGCATGTGTGTTTGTGTAATTGTCATGAAAATAAAAAAGGTTTCTCTAAAAATTTTGCATGAAAACAGTGTTTTTGCTGATTAGAAAGTAGTTAAAATGCATCATACAGGGAAAAACACTGGAGAGCATTGTTGTGCCTCAGCATATCTGACAGTCACTAAGTTGGTGATAAAATGCATTAGAAAGAAAAGCAGCTCTGTTCTGCACACCCTGCATCACTGTCATTTACTCTAAACCATTATTTCAGATAACACGTGTCTTCATACTTTGACAGGTATGAAGACATATGACAGTGGGCAGAGTACTTTAGCAATATAGACAAACTAAATATAACAAAGTGAAAAGTCAGCACAAGATAGAGACGTGATATACATTTCAGGTCCAATGTTGATACTGGGTCACCGGCTAAGAATAGTTTAACGTACTCTAAGAAAGTGAATGTTAACCACTGCTGTGTTTAAATGGGAGAGTGGGAGATACCGATTGCACAGGAGCAAGAAAACGCTAGAGGTAAACAAGGATATTGTCAGTGAAAGGTCTAAAGTGTCTTAGAAGATGAGCATTCACCCCAATCACACAGCAGCCTGTGGGGATACATACTAAGCAGAAGACTGCAAGGCAGATGTAAACAGTGACAGATTCAATGAGCCTGAACAAAACAAACAAACAAAGATCTAAACAGCCTATGATAATGGCTCATAATAGAAATCACATTGTTTAAAGTTCTAATAAAAACAATCTGTTTGTAATTTGTCTCACTTGCAATTTTTTTTCTTTACTTTTTTCGTTTTTTTTTTTTTGGACAGTCCAATCCAAGATGTGAGATTAATGACTTGGGGAGAGTTTAACGTCACTTTCGGAGGTCTGCAGTGGCCGTGCCATCAACCAGGTAGGTAAGATCTCAACTACACTGGTCCATTGGACAACGATTGCTGGGAGTTGCTGACTGTCCCCGAGTGGAAATGGTCACAAAGAGGATGCTGCGACCAAAAGATTCTTGTGATCATTTTGATGGCTAGCAGACTGCCATAGTCTCCTGTAGTCTGCATGGAAGACACTGACTTGCTAACTACTACCCGTATGGTAGTAAAACTTCTGACTTAGATTGGAAATGGAGACTATTTTGCATCAAAGTATAAAGTATAAATGTTCTTCATTTCCAGTCGCACTGGTAGCAACCAAAGCAATCGAAAGAAAATTCCAGTGAACCACTGTATACCTTTTTGTGACCAAATTTACCAAATGACTGCCAGCAACCTCAAGGAACCACTTTGCACTCAGTCAAAGAATACACATTTCCTCTGGGGCCGTGTGTTAGCCAAAGGACTCAAGCTTTAGCAGTTGATTTTTTTAGTGGGTTGCTTCCGCTGTTGGTTCTTAGATGGTCACTTAATGCTGACTGAGGTCTAAAAGGAATTTACTATTTCCAGAAGTGAAATATTGACAAGAATTCTTGTGCAACGCTGGGTATATATAGAAGCCTGAATCTCAGGTTACTGAAGTTAAGGTGGACGACTGAAAATCACAAGTCTGAAAAAAATGAACTGATTTGAATCCATCCCAGGTCACCAAGTTTGCTCAAACCATTAGACTCCTAAATGTGTTGATGTAACAACTAGCAGAGCAGTTGGGATGTTTTGTTGGACTGAAGTAATGGCCACTTTTAAACGACGGGTGCAGGAAGTTGTTTAGATACCAGCCACACTGGCTCTTTTTCTACACATCTTTAAAACCTTTTCCTTTCTCATATCTTTACATTATGTTATAATTTGGAGTAAGAGTAATACGGCACCACTATAATGATAGCGGCTGTGTCTTTGATTTAGTTTAAAAAAATAAATGAATTAAAAAAACAAAAGGAGAAATCTGTTTTTCCTCTACTTGAAACACTTAAGATACCACTACCCCTATTATGTCCTATGAATCTCATACTTTAAATTGCCACATGACATCCCTGAAAGTAACCGATAAGTGCCTAACTTCGCAACATTTATAATATGACATAGGGCACCGAGACGGAGGCTAACTGAGCTTGTTGGCCCCACACAGTACTAAAGCAAATGCTTCAGGGCCAGTGAGGGGAACAAGCTAATTATGGATTGACTCTGTGTAAGAGGGACTTGTGCTTCTGTCTTTAATGAGGAAATTTGCATCTTCCATTAAACTGATGTATGTGTGCATACATCGCATTATAGAATATTACATATGAGCTGGAGGAGTAAATTTGTGAAGTTCTACCTCCCACATAAGCCGCTGCTCAGAAAGATCAATTCGTCCGCCTTGGGCCGTCTGTGGCATTTCCTCTTGGAACATTTAGATTGTTAAAAATCACTTGAGTTACGCAAAAGTTATTCACCTTCTTCGTTGGTATGTAAACGTGAAGCAAAAAGATTCAGTTATATTGGAGAAAACGTTGCGTGAGCATTGCTTCTTTACCATGTGTATATCACTGCCGCCACCATCACCATCAGCTCCTACAAGCCTACATGAGATAAAGAAAAGCCATATCAGGTAATGTATAAATGAGGGTACAAACAAGCTAGTAAACAGCGTGAATCTAATTAAAAGATAATGTCAGCCATTTTGTCACAAATGTTTCTGCTGCTATGGGCCTATCTTTTAGCCCTAGGGCTCCCTATCTGTTGAGGACTATTGCTCTCTTCTTGCAGGCTGTATCTTTAGTTGTGCTGCTATCTCCATTTCCGCACCTCAGACTATAGCTTCCCGACTTGGTGGTATTTCTGCTGGCCGTCATGCTTGACTGTGCTGACCCAGTATTTCTCTCTCTTCGACATCGAGTGTCCCGTTTAGTTTCTCGTATAAGCTTCAAAATATACTTCTGGTAGCAAATGGGGACCTCAATCGGGAAGCAGCCGCATATACGTTTACATACAATGAGTCTGATGAGCTTTGGTGTACTGTATTCGTCAGTAAGGCCCAAAATAACATGATTTTAGTTTTTTCTTTTCCCAAAGTCCTCCTCAATATGGAAATCATAAAGAGAAATACAGTACATTAAAATTCTGTGTCTGGAAACCCTGTATTTTGCACCCCACTGAATACGCCTCCAGACTTCCATTCGCTTTGAGGATGGCTAGACTTTACGCAAACATGTCTTCTAGGAGGATGAAATCTCTGACAGGAGGATTGACCAGGCCTATCTCCAGAGCAGCAACTGCACGTTCAGAATGAACATCACCCCGCTAACTGGCCGCTGGAGGGGAACTTGAAAGAACAGGAGCACTGACGCACCTCTGAAGATGGTTTAGCATCGACCACTGACAGCTGACTTCAAAGACCCAGTTATGAACATGACAGGCAGCCTGTGCAACAGCCTTTGAATCCAGTGCACATTTTTATCAAGAATTTATGGTGTATTTAGAAGTGATTTTTTATTTTATTTTTTATTTTTTTGCAGCACCGGGAATTTGATTTGACTGTACATTTCTTCGCTGACACGGTAACTCTCACAGGTTTCTTCTTGATGTTGATATATATGGGACTTGCATTTTCATGAGTGCATGATGTTATTCCGCATGGCAGCTGTTGATATTAGCGCCTTTGATTCCTGAGGAGTTCTGAAGAAATGCTGCAGAGAAAGCCCCCCAAGGCACGAGTTGTTTATTTGCCCAGATATATATTAATCCAATCAATTTGGCTCAACTCACACCTTGTGGAGAATTGTAATGGAGCAGATGGATACAGAGTAAAAAAAAAAAAAAAGAAAGCATATATTTTGGCACATTTAATGTACATCCATAATTTGGTATCTACACGTTCAAAGTGGCCCACCTACAGTACAGTGATGTGATGCTCATCTGCTTTTCAGTGTTGTTTATTCAGATATGCAGTAAAATGAGCATTGGAGTAATTAGATTTAGGTTCTTTTCAAAATATACAGGTCTGTCATATAATCTGTTTGAGTTACATATAAATGATTTTACAAATACTTTTGAAAGATGAAAGTTGTCCGGGACCAAAAAATAAAGTTTTGTTCTCAGTGCATATCCACTTTCTCCATGGCCGTGTCCCCTTTTGCTGTATTTCTCGCAGATGGCCAATTAAAAAACCAAAAACCAAAAACAAATAGAATAAACACAAACACAGTATTGTGTGACCTTTTCAATCAGGTTTCTCTTTCTTATGTATTGCCCTTCTCTCAAACTAAAGTCACTCTCAAGATCACTGGTGGTGTATCCAATTCTTTCACTCCATAAAATATCAACCCTCGAGACATGGTCCCATAGTCTTGTTTGTATGAGAGGGCGGTGATATGTCTGAGTGTGAGGCCATGTGTGAGTGCGTATGCGTGTGCCCAGGCATGTGTACTTGTGTGTGTTGCAGTGTCATCCCTCCCTGGAAAATGACTTATTAAAATGAAATTACGCAGCGCCCTGACCCATGGCAAACGGCATGAGCCGCAATTTGTCTAGCAGTTGAGCTGTGAATAAAATCTGATTGGCAATAATTTCGCTTTGCTGTTGATATCGCATCCCATCCTCCACGTCTTTTCTTCTCCCCCCCTTCCACCCTCTCACCAGCCCCTTGCCTTATCATGGATGTGTTGATCTAAGGGTGAAATATTACTAATATGGTGAACCAGGGTCAGTGAACAGAGCAGTGCGATGATGGCAAGTGGGTGGTTGTGAGGTTAAGGATGGATTATATGAAACAGGAAGCGCTTGTGGTAATGTTTAATGCCAAAACTCACTACTGATCTCTGGTAAAAGACTGAAAAACCATATGTGTAGCTGTTTGTGTATGAGTGGGTTGCTTAGAAAGTGTGTGTAAGTGTAAATCTGCACAACTTGGACAAAGTGTATTTGGTTATTTAAGCAGTTGCCTTATCTACTTTTCTGTGAGTGCATTTTGTAAGGGTCGGGTTGTCATTAGGATTAATTAATTTGCTTTAAAAATGGTATTTGCTATGATCATCTCTTAAATGTATTAAATAAATAGCAATAGCACTTTTAAATTTATCTCATTTGTCCAGTTAAATAAATGTATTTTTCTTCATATTAAACACAAACTAAAAAAAAGCTTATATGATACAGGAAATGATGGAGGTGGATAATGGAGGCAGGGAGTTAAAGACCCTAGTGCAATGGTGGCCTTAGACAGGTTGATGTAGCTCCAGCAATGAGCAGCTCATAAAAAGTGCTATCCATAGGCCTTAGGAAGATATTCTATCTCTCTGCTGCTAACGGCACAGCCTAAAATCACCTGCTCCATCAAAGTCAGGCCCCCCTCTACAACATAAAATGCACCAGGAAAACAGCAAGGAAAACAATAAGACTGTGTGTGTGTGTGTGCAGTGCACACTTTGTGAGGAGGCATTTGCTTTATTTAGCAGGAGAATTGGGATGCTCAGTGCAAAGCAAGTGGTTATGAAAGTACTGTATTTTTTTTAGTTTATTGAAATTCTAAAATGTCATATTAATCTGTCTTTTCACATTTGTGATAGTAATATAAATGTGTTTTAGCCTGCTTGGCTTTATTACTATTGGCTGCTTTTGTTGTTTTGGGTCCTACAAAGCCCACCTCTGTTATAGTAAAAATAATACAAATAACAGAATAGTCAACAATTAAAAAACAATGTATTCAATTTTTAGCTATTTATTTTTTTCTATTCTTTTCCACTCCTGTATAATTGTTAGTCCATAGAAAAACATATTTATGGCTATGCCACTGCAACAGGGCCTGGAGGTTGCTAATCGAGATGCAGAAGGGGGTTTGAGAGTCAGGCCTTGGATGGATAAGAGATATAACAAGATGTACATAAATAAGGCTCTACAGCCTGCCAAAAAAGAAGCTTTGGTTGCTATAGGCTGAAGACATACAACAGAGGCGCAGAGGTCAAAAGAATAAAGGGCTTGTTCTCAAAAGACCCATATTGTGCAGTGGAGGAGCAGCAAAAGACTCACCCAGAGATGAGACTGGATAATACTTAAAATATGTGTAGAAGAAGAATAATCACAAAACAGCTCTCAACAACAGAAAATCACCATAAAAGAAGCTTTAGTCCTTAAAAGCTGGAAAGGGCCTGGGCCGGACTTGAACCACAGAATGGTTAAATAAATTAACAGAGCTCACCTAAGAGCACAAATGAGGGAACTGCTAACAACAGGTACTCACCCAGCTATGCTAACACATTGCAGACCCAATAATCTGCCCCTCCACAACATGAAGCCCCTCACTGTAAGCTGAGCAGGCACATGTGCTGACCCATCATTAGGACCAACGTTACAGATGCAAAGCACCGCCTACTGAAGAGAGTACATAACCGAAACTCTAACGCAGAGGTTTCAAACATAAGGCTGGGGGACCAGAACTGGCCAAAGACTCCAAGCCAAACTACTGGAAGGATGACATAAATTTTACACTTTAAAAAAAAAAAATGTTTTACAGCTTCCCCTACTGATAAACACCATTCATACGACACTAAAATAAATAAATAATAGATAAACCATTAAGTGATAGAAAGTTCTTATTTTATAAAAACTGAGATATATTGTTGAAATTGCACGTCTTTTTTATATTAAAATATCTCAGGGATTACATGTGTGATTAAACTTCTTTACACTGTGAGAAAGAGGAGTTTCACTGGTTTGGCCCACAAGATCAAACTAGGCTGGTATATGGCCCACAGTGTAAAATGAGTTCGACATCCTTGCTCTAAGGCTAGGCAGACCAACCTGAATGGTTCCCTGGACAGACTGTAGGAAAATCCTCAGAGCCCCACATATGAATACTGGAGTGCTTGCCACAAGGCCGACAGGAATTCATCAAGAATTCAATGCATATGTGACAAACATCATTCCAAGGCCATCGCTCAAGTCTCCACGATGTGTATCATATACCAAGATGATTTACTGTCCCTCCTGCTTTTCTGCAAAGGCCTGAACCTGCTGAAACAGATCACTGCAATGAGTGGGTATGGGTAGAGATTCAGAAGTGGACTGACCATCAGACACCACTTGAACACTGATCACACTGATCCCCATAAAAATTGGAACTAGGGACTGTGATCCCAAAGCTGAAAGAGTCGAATCAGTAGATTCCAGGTGGCTCATAGACATGCGCAAAGGTCTGGTACATGAAAATTCTAAACAAATTCATGTAAGTACTTGCATATCTGCCATTCATGTGTATTGAGAGCAAAACATAAACAATCTGTACACGGTTATTATCAAGCTTGAAGGAACGTTCTCAGTCATGCAACATGTATAAGCTTCTTTTCCTGCTTCTTTTTTAAGTCAAGATGTTTTATCTTTTTCGGGAACGCCTTTGGGCAACACAGCAGGGAGAAGAGGAAGGAGATGCATGCAGATTACATTGTCAACAACAATGAATTTAAAGAAAAAAACTGTCTTGCTAACAACTGAACCTCTAAATGTAAGAAAAGGGATGCACAGGTGGTGACTATAAACTTTTAAAAAGATCAATTGAGGTCAAAATTAAATGTTCCTTAAAATCATGGTGGAGAAATTCTTTCTGCCTTTTTTCTTCCTAAAAAACCCCCCCCCCCAAAAAAACCTCCTTTAATGTCCTAATTGAGCACATTTGAAAGATTGGAACAAAACAAAGCTCAGCCCACATAATAATTCCTTTGATCGAGCCTCCTGAGTTAGAAATCATTTTGACCAATAGTTCACTTACGTGTCTCTATATACGATGATGTTTGGAGAGGTTCATAACACTAATAGCTTTGGTGGCGGTGGTGGTGGTGTGAGGGTGGGGGGGAGACGTCTGTCAGAAAGGACAACGGACACGTATCTAATTGTGAGTTGTGAAACTGGGAGCTGTAAAAGCAACAGAACAATCACAGCCATTATTAGTACCATTACAATCACCATCGAGCCCACTGTCAAGTATCCTCCATTGCTTCTAAAAAGGAAAAAAAAAATCTCCATCAACGCTGATATCTCCTGACCTAGAAGCACAAATTGCTTGCTTTAAAGCTCTGGAAGCTCGTAACCTTAAATTAACACATCATGATCTTAAATGTCTTCCTCCTACTTTGAACTATTTTCACCGACAGTAACTATTTCGAGGTGAATCTTGTGGCTAGTTTTAAGGTCATGCTGTTGTCATCAGTCACATGACAATGGGGGTACTTTGTGTCTCCACTTGAGTCTTTCTCCAGAGACAGAGAACTTAAATTTCCTTTCAGAGCTAATAGAAATTTAACTCTGCCTATAACTCCGCTGAGACCTCCGGGCTCGACACTAGGCAGGGCCCTGGAGGAAATAGCTTCAGATGTCATTTACTTTACTGTTCTCTTCTTATCTCTTTCATTTCTTTCCCCTTCCCTGCTCCCATATCTTTTCATGATGTTTGCTGTCATTGGAAGTGGCTGGAGTGGCCACGTTGCAGAAATATTGATTTCTTCCTTGCCTTCCTTTTTTCCTTTTTCCCCTCCAATCCTTCCAATTCCTTAAATCCCTCCACCTCCTTTTCATTTCCTGTGTTGCATCTGAGTCTTTATGTTGACGCATGACCATCCTGCTTTACTGGTCGCCCATCCTGCTTCATTCTTTTGCACGCTTCCTTTTTTTTGTTCTTCTGCTTCCTGATTTTTTTTTTTCCTCCACAAGTTTGATTTTGACATTGTGTTGTGGCTTCACTGTCTTTAAAAGCACTCTCCATTATAGGGTGGCTGAGAACTGGAGGTGTAGCAGTGCGGGGGGAGAGTTTCTGCTACCATCACTTCCCTGTATTCTTCCTTGCATCCGTCAAGGCAGCAGAGGCCCATGTTCAGGCACTTGGCTCTTTGTCGACCTCAGGCACTGACAACTCATTCCCCCTGACAACACACAAATAACTTTTGCTATTAGTGAGGTCACAAAGTGAAATGTCTTTTTTTTTGATACACATCTTCTCTTTGTAAGAAAGAAAAAAAAATACCAGCACCAGCACCCACCCATACAGTAATATATACAATACAGCATTATTATAAAACAAACCAGCAGTGCTGGGCGCCTGCAGGTGCAACTGTAGGGCATCCTGTACTGTAAGATTTTGTCTCCACTGCCAAATATACTGTAGCTTCCTTGTAGCTTCCTTGCAGCTCCCTTTTAGTATTTATTCATTGGGACAGATCAGGTTTTATAATGGCTCAATCAGGTGGAAATTATTTCACAAGCCTGTTTTCACTAGTATGTTTAATTAATTGATATATTGGAAAGCTTGCAGTACTGAACAGTTTCACAGATCCCAAAGATGCTCCACTGGATTGTGATCCAGTGACTGTGAAAGCCATTTGATTACAGTTAATTGCCATGTTCAAGAATCCAATTTGAGATGATCTAAGCTTTGTGAAGTAACAAGTTATCCTGCTGGAAGAAGCCACCAGAAAATGGTACACAAAGGGGTGGACATGCTCCACAACAATAACCAGTTAGGCTGTGGCATTTAAATGATGCTCTGTTAATACTAAGGGGCTCAAAGTATGCCAAGAAAAAACATCCCCCACATCATTGCACTTCCAGCAGCCTAAACCACACAAGGCTGGATGGATTCATGCACCAAATTCTGACCCTACTATCTGAATGTTGGAGCAAAAATTATTTAGACACATCCACCCAGGCTGACCGTCTATGAATACGCCTTAGTTTGTTTCACTTTATTAGTCCACAGGAATGGCTATTGTAGCATATCTGCTTATATTAGTTTATATATCAGTTTGAAGCATTCTGGCGCCTCTTCTCTGACCTCATCAAGACATTATCACACAAAACTGCTGCTCGCTGGATATTTTCTCTTTTTTGGTCATGCACTATAAACCATAGAAATGGTTGTGTGAGAATATCCCGAACAAACATTTCTATGTATGTCTTCTCAATTCGTTTGACAGTGTTTGACAGTGCCAGACAGTATCTGTATATTGACTATTGCCTTAATCCAATATATTTAAGGAACAACTTCCTTGGTATAAGACCTTTCCAATGAAGATGGAAGAGGGATGCCAGGGAGTTTTCCATCCACTCTAATATATTAGATGAAATAAAGTGGGCAATTTTAAAATGGGAAGGATATTACAGTTTTAAGCTTACTTGTTCTTTCCCCCGTCCAATTAAAATTCACTGTCATTACCTGAATACATTTGAGAAATTATGCATTATTAGCAAACGATTGTGTTTCTGTATCAGTAACCAATGTGAACATAACTTTTAAATCATAGCAAATCAAAGGTGACTTTGAGTACCATGACATTGCATTTGCTCTCATTGTGAAGCACCTAAAAGTACCAAAACCTGTACTCATATGATATAAAGAGTCATAGTTTATCCCAAGGAAGCTCTTGATTCTGGTGTTTCCACATTTGCCGTGCTCAAAGATACATATCAGTTGCTGTAACTGCTTTGTTTGATTACTGATGCATATTGACAATAATGACTTCCCACCAAGCAGATGCCCAGAGTCTGCTACTGAAGAGGACATTAGCATTGTAGCTTTACTAGTTCCCATTAGCAGTAAACAAATGCACCTGTTTCTGTTTACCATCTCTGCTATATTGCCTCTGACAACACACCGACGCCAAGTCATAAACACAGAGGAGGAGCAATTCATCTTTATTGCACGCAGTCATTCTAAACATCCACATGGGCTATCTGGCCCTCTAAGACAGGTAGTGTGGTAGCCAAATAATACCCCCCTTTCCCACACACACCTTTCCTGTTGTGACTTGGGTTCATCATTTTGCCTGAGTGATCCCAACGGCCCACAGTGAGGAAGTATGTCAAACTAAAACACATGGGTTTATAGTGAACTCTTTTTTTTAATGTCTGTTCAAGTTACCCGTGTGTCTACCATGTTAACAGCAGGTCCTATGCTACATCATTTACAGTAGTTTTGTGATATATTGGCTTTTATTAGTGAGCATGATTAAAGTCAGCCAAGAGGGGGAGCAGGCAGGTGCTGGGCTGATGAGCAGAGTGACAGTGTTAATAGACTGAGGCTCCAGGGAGGTGGCCCTCGTTTGCAGCACCAATCCGTCTTGATTTCTGCACATTGCCTTCTTCAATTACACTAAGTGTTTAGCTCTAGTCACCAGCAACCTGGGCATGCACAGACCGTCGCTGGGGATAGTGGCGCGCACCATACATTATGCACAGTACATTATGCATGAAAATAGGAAATATAAGCCAGTTTTGCCACCATTTTGAAATAAATTCTGGGACACATTGAAACTTTTTTTTCCCCATCTCTCTGAATTTGTTAGTAGCTGTGATTACAGCTGTGATTGGATATGAAGTGCTAGCCTGCAATCTATAGGTGCTGCTTCGCTATCTCTAAGATGTGTCCAGGCTCTTCGCTCAGCGAGAGGAGATAGATGATGCAGAGATAAGACATTGAGGGATACTTTCTCTTCAGCGGAGCACAGAGGGAATTAAAGGTGTCCTCTCCCATCTGAAAAAAGGCTTATTATCTTCATCACCTCGCCCCTGCACCTGACACCAAGCAGTACCTTTACTCAAGATAAGACCTAATCTGGACTCTTGCTTACGTCTTTATTTACCTGTGTCAAGGTTATGAGCTGCAGAACAGGCTGTCCCTATTCAATCAAAACTGATGACACTGAGCTGGATGAAAGGAGGAAATAAATTGGATGCATTTTTGTGTATTGTGCGAGTGTATAATAAGGTTACTATTCAAAATAGAAAAAGTAAACCACCAACATGCTGTTTGGTTTCAAAGAACCTTGCGAATTCAGGTTATTGACTTTTGCAAAGTGAAAGTGGGAGTAATTCAGCTGCACATTAATAAGGACATGCAGTGAGAGCCAAATCCTCCCAGTGAAAGTAATGCAAATTAAACGTATATTTTCTGGAAGACAGGATGAGAAAGACATCAGCAAAGACGCTTTTTATGAGTCTTTGTTCAAACACCATATTATCATCCGTGTATATCCTGTGTTTGCCTTGACACAATAAACAACCATCAAGGGAACAACTGTCAGCAGAAATATATATTCTACCAGGTAACGATACACATTTACCAAATGGCCTAAGGAAAACATTGTCTCATTGTCTTCTGAGAATGAATGTGGATTTCTCCTCAGGAGAGAATGGCTTGTTATGGAGAATGCTGATGACAGGCACTGAATCTAAATTCCTATAGATTGTTTCTGTAACCTTTCTCAACTGAGGAATAACAGAGATGTGATCCCAGCACCACTGCTCTTTAGATTGCTCCCTTGCTGTCACTTGACACAAATAAGACAGTGACGCGAGGGATGTGGCACCGCTTACCTCTGCATTGAGCAGGGGGAGGACGTGCCATCTTTTGACCTCCTGATGCATTTCAGAAAAGGTCAACCTGACAATTGTCATCTGATCAATCCGCTGCTGTGACTCTGTCAATCTTCCTTGGGACTCCTTTGGAGTTGGGGTAGTGGGTGGGGAGAATAATTTCCCCTCCATCCCGATTCTCCACCACCCACCCTCGGCTCGCGTTGGAGACATTGTCTGTGGGGGTGGGGTGGGAGGTGACCTTTGTGACCACGTTATCATGTGGAAAGGTCACACCAAGGCCCCTTGAAAACCAGAGGGGTGGGGAGGATCGATCTGGAGGCTTTCTTTTATTTATCTCAGTAGACATGCTGCTCCTGGTGTTCTTCCAGGCCAATGGTGAGGGGGAGCGATAACGATCTATTAGTGTTGCAGATATCCTCCTCCTTACCTCCTCTCTCTCTCTCCTGCCCAACCACCCCTGTCCCTCGCTTTTCTTGTCAGACACCCTAACTCTATAGAAGCCCCTGGCCCTGAGCCAGAGGCATTTGTTAGAAGGAAACTTGGAGGTCATCAGAATGAGGTGGTTGACATCCTGGGGTCGGCGCGATCCTGCCATGTCATTGCTTAATACAGTGCATGAAAGGGAGAGAAATCGGGCTGCACTCACAGAGGCTGCAGCGCTATTAGAACTGAAGTCGGGAAAGAGGGGGTGGGGGCATTGAGAGAACATCACATTCACTTTTCCGTCCCGTCCCCTTTGACTTTTGTGGTGCAGTGTATTAATGGCCCGCTCTTATCACCATTTATCATTTGAACAGTACAATATATAGGAAGTGGTTGCATCAGTGGGGGAAAACAGAGGAAAGATAGAGATGTTGCACAGCGAGATGAGCGTGTTGCTGAAAGCCTGGATGATTTAATTAAAGAGTTTTCCTTCCCGCTGTTTTCAGGTCTGCGTTTTGTTTGGAGATGCAAAATGAAACAAATGACTCATTGACATTGGTGCTGACTCACACATAGCTCAAGATGTCTTAAGCTCCTAACACCGATAGCATTCATACGGTAATCCTGTTGTGCAGCGCATACAGACACACGCACAAACCCGAGCGCCCGAACGCGTTGCCAGTCTCCTTTTATTTACTAAAACACCAC
The DNA here is from genome assembly GCA_015106755.1 of Etia nguti. Classification (NCBI taxonomy): domain Eukaryota; kingdom Metazoa; phylum Chordata; class Actinopteri; order Cichliformes; family Cichlidae; genus Etia; species Etia nguti. The sequence goes on from VUQG01023328.1 coordinate 29,809, forward strand.
CGCACATAACACTTCTTAATGTAGTAAAATCGCTCCGCCCTAACATGCGTCGAATATTTCTCCATTACCCCACCATCATGGTCAATTAGGCCCCAACTTTCTCCACCTTTTATCTCCTTAACCAGGGTCCTCATCTGCTGCTTGTGTCACGGGGCCTACAGATAAATAATTCAGTGAAGGTGGGGGTGGGGTGGAGGGGATTTACAGCTCCCGTCTTACCCAGTCAGGCTGTAAATTCTGAGTGAGGGGAAACGGGAGAATATAGCAGGGGAGAAAAGAAAAGGGGAGAAGGGAGAGGAAGATGAGGGAGGAGAATATCTGTGGGGAAGTGGTCCCCCGGGGGCCATAGTCTCACACAGGCAACACCATAAAGTCACCATTAGAATGCTGTATTTATAACAGTGGGTTTGCCCAGGGCTGTGGATGCAATACCGAATTTCTCTCTCTCTCTCTCACACGCTCACACACACACACACACACACACACACTCACACACACACTCTCTCTCTTTCTGTCTCACTCTCTGTCACACAGTTTCCAGTTAACACACTAATCTCACAACTCCACACAGACACACATCCACATACTAGACAGTGCCCATATCCACATGATAATATCATTTTCCTCCGTATTAGTAGAGTCTCGCCATAAAACACACACTGTGTCCTTCTCCTGGCACTGCCGTCCCTATATATGGTGTTCAGCAGGGCGCCAGCATCACAGAATATCAATGGCTTAATGAGGCGAGGGCTCTTTCTGATGTGCTGCAACATTGACTCTTTGGGGGGAACACAGAGACTGAAACGACTCTGTGAAGAGATAACAACGCCCCCCGATGGACTGCTGGACAGCTCAGAGCATGCTCAGTAGTGCCTGACATAATGGCTGCATGTAATGATACAAAACATCTAAGCGTACAAGGATGCTTTCCCCCCTTCTCATGCGCTACTCCATAGGATTCGAAAGACTACCGAGCGTTTTCGCTTCAAGGTTATTCCCGTTGCCAATCTAATAAATCTTACATGTTTTATTAAAAGAAAAATGCCAGTGTTTATACTTCTTGGATCATTTATTGCATCATTTTTTTCTCCTCACATTATCCTTGGGCAATTTGCTGCTCTGCTACTGTAATTTGAATCAGATCCATTAAATAGACGTTGTTAAGGACATGACCTATGGCCACATCCACTCATGATTTCTTGCAAAATTATAGCTAATTTAGAAGTTCTCAGTTGATACACATGGATGGAGTAGTTTTACATCAATTGTGTCTGGATATATTACAAATTATAATGTTGTCCGCATGCCTGTGCTGTGTTTTTAAGAAACCCTGGCTCCTGTTCTCAAAGTTGAAACAAGCCATTTCTAAAACAAAATGGAAACTGACAGTTTGACTGATCGATTATGTCCTCAAACTGACATGGATGTCTGGCTATAGCGTATTTAACTTTAATAGTCTTCCATCACAAACTGAGGTTAATGTGACTTTGAATTAGAGATCTGCAAAAAGCCAGCCAATAAACAGCATATGGTAGAGTCAGATGTAGCAGAGGAAAGCCAAAGGTGAGCAAAAATATTTAGTAGAACCAGTAAACACAGCACAGTAAGCACACCAAATCCCCTGTGCCTTTTCATACACTCTGTTGAAAAGCAATAAGAGGAGGTACAGTACCTTTTGTTTATCTGTCCCCCTCATGCGTTTATTGTCAAACCTTGTTTAGGAATATAATTTCCCTTTAACAGGCCTTTTGCTTTCCTGGCACTCTTCAGGCGCTTTCATGTCAGCGGTCTACAGTGAGACTGCTGCCTTGGAATAAACTCCTTTTATTTAAAGCTAGCCAGAGGGGTCAGAGAGCCTGATCTGTCATTGGCAGTGTAATAAACAGAGAAAGAGAGTTCCACATAAACACCTCCAACCAATATGAACAGCCCACTACAGGAAATGAAAATGTGGCCATAGGAAGTTAACCCTTTATGCTTCAAGGAGGTGGTGGAAAAAAGAGACACCGAGCTGCCATCCTGTGTTTAGCTGAATTCCTCTGTATCCTTTGTCTGGGTTACTGTAGGGGTGCCTGAACATGCATTAATTGGTTGTCATGGAGAGATACGGCCAAATGCAAACAGGATGGCAGTGTCGAATCCCATTTAATGAGAGAATAAAACAGTCACCCACTGAAGGCAGATAGGGAGAACCGTATTGACCTGCAAGTGGTGCTCGTGAATAACCCGTTGTCTCCTTCAATCGATCACAACATAATGAGAGACAACATGGAAGGAAGACTGGCATGATTTGTGAGTGACACGAAAGGTCAAAACACATGTGCAGTGCTGTGTGCATGCTTTGCCATATCTCTCTAATTGTACTTTTGATCCCACAAACAGACATTCCAGTCTCCAATTTCCGTCTTCGTGACAGCGTCCTCTCTGCAGCATGGCTCCGGCCTTTGTCGTTCATCCGTGCATGGTCATTAAACTCAGCGCTGCATGATTCTTAATGAGGCAGCGCCAACACCCGAGCTGACCCTTCTAGGGCACCACCGTGACTTGGTCCTTTTTCTCCTTCATCTTCCTCTTTTCCAACTTGTCTTATTCCCCACAGTCTGCCTGTCAAAGGGGCCAAGGCTTTGGCTGCTTGTTGCGCATGCTAACATCCCAGTCTGAAAGATGGGACAGAGAGCAAGAGAGCAAGCGAGACAGACTGAGGTGGAGACCATTTTAGCTATGGCCGCCAACCACCAACAGACTTGCAAGTCGAGTGAATAAATGCCCTGTCTACTCGGGACAGAGTGCACTCACTCTCGCAAACCAGCACGCATGCATAAAACCTTAGAGGTTGGGGGCCAGGAAGTCGAGAGATGCTCTGCAGTGTGATTGATAATGCCCCCCCTGCTTCAAACAGCAGACAATCCAAGCAAGCCCGATGTGACTTTTAACAACCTCAATGAATACTGCATGGAGACGGGTCAAGGGCAAGATGGGTGGAGGGAGGGCAAAGAAGTTTTTCTTATCAATCAGGGAGTCATCAGGGGAATAGGAGAAGACAAGCACCAAGCTGGGCTTGTTGGGGGCTGGGGTGATGATGATGGCATGATAAAGCTCCTTTGATGGCCATGGAATGAAAAACAAAACCAAAAAAAACCAAAACCCCAAAACAAAACAGATGCACAGAAGTGGAAAAAACATTATGGCTGGTGATATGTTATCCAACGTATTAATTCTTCTAGGTTTCCTTTTTTTGGCGTATAGGTAACAAGAAACTGCTGCTGTTGTTCAGCATAGGGTTGTATGGGCAGATTTTGCTATTATTTCTTTTTGACAGGCTGACAAAAAGCATCACAGCCCGATAACACACAGTAAATAAAAGGAAAGACATAAACCGCCAACTTCAACAAGTTTGAAGAAGATGCCTTCTATTAACAAAACCACAGAGAAGAATAACAGGTGGGAAGGGCTTTTATAATGGCGAATCAATATAGAGAATCTACAGCACAGTTCAGCCTAAATGCCAACCCACCTTTTGGCCTCTTATCACCACCCAATCACAGGCAATCAGGCTCTTTTAAAGGCTGATTTAACCCTGATGAGCCCTAAGCTAGATGAACCTCACACACAGACAGCACCAGTCACTCTGACACACACACCCACACGCACACAAAACACATTTTGCAATATTGCGGCAGAGATTAAAGCCACATGAAAGGGGTAGAGACAAAGGTGACGTCTCCTCTTTTGAAATGGCAAGAGCGTGGCTTGACATGAAGCGAGCTGGTGAGTGCTTGGGTGAACAAAAGGCTGGCGCCATGTGAGAAAAGGGCAGAGGCGGGAGCAGGGCGGCAGCGGTGGGGGGGCAGGCCTTTAATTAAAAGGATTATATTGAGGTGCAGAGTGCCGCCGAGGAGCTGTCCACTGGGCCCAGATTGACTACAGTAATGAAACCTATCCCTGTCGGAGGAGAAGGAGAGAAAGGAGAGAGTGGAAATGGAACTGCAGCACTAAAAGGGGGTCAAGAAATTACAGAAGAATGGGTTTAGAAAAAGTAAACATTAAGAATAAATGTGCGTAATGAGGGATCATCAAGCGGAATTGGAACACGGGAGCTTAAAGTAATAAATATACAAGGTCATAAAGAATAATAACAATGAATGAACTATGGCATTAAATTAGAAGTTCTCGTAGATTAAAGTCATTACAGATATGCTTCTGGCCAACTGAGAGTTTCCCTCTTTAATGTAAATGAATGCTAAGTTTGGCATATCCATCCAGGGCCTCTGCTACTCATTAATTTTTATCTCTTCAGATATAATGAAGTCATAATAGCGGGGAGTCTGATGAGTTGTCAATTAGAAACTTGAATGATCCCTGTACTGAAATTAAAAGAGAGAAAAGGTTATTGATTCTCCTGCTCTATTTAACTCACTGGTAACTAGCACTTGTCAGCTCTCACCCATTCTTACCTGGGTTTGCCTTTCATTCACATTCTGAACCAAATTTATATTTTATTTTATATTCTTTTTTATTATTATGCACATAGAAAACATGTGAGCATGACATTAAAACATAGGCGTAGGGTTTGTCGTGTAAGAGTTGTGTTGTCAGGTTTTAGTGTTTAGCATCAGATTGTAACATGCAATAAAATCAACATAACAGAGCGACTCAAGGATTGTATTGTCACACATGGCCACTTGCAAACTTTTCAGCACCAAGATAAGTTCCCTGTGTCTGCCTCTGACTATATTTTGTTATCATTCCAATCCGTTGTGTTGTGTGGAACTGCATGACTTCCCACTGCTGCTGACCAAGATTAACATTATCTCTGACCACCCTGCCAGAAAACCAGACACTGTAGTAAATGAATTAGATAGAGGCAAGACAGAAAAAGTACAACTTTTGGCACCTTACTGTCTGTTACATTCCCAGGCTTTCCATTTTAATTATGTTTGTATCTTATGCACACATCTTAGGCACACACATGAGCCATCACACAGACAAAGCAAGTAAATAAAGTGTGTGTTTGCAACTGTCCTTGTAGAGGAGAGTCGTTGCTTAATATAAAAATGCTTTCTGTTTTTTGTTTTTTTTAACCCTTTGTGCTACAATCCATGCCCACATTAAAAAAAAAAAAAGCTGTAGTGTTGTTTTTGTTGTAGTGTTGTAGTTTTACTTTTATGTGGCATACTGGGTTACATACTGGCCCGGGTTTATGCCAATATCATTAACTAAAATTCTTTTATATATTTATATATGGTAAGAGCATGAGCAGTCTGCAGTGGTCAGCATCTATCAAAATTAGTCCAAGGAAGGAACAGTGGTGAACCAGCAACAGGGTCATGGGCGGCCAAGATTCATTGATGCATGTGATCACACAAGCCAACCTTTGCTCCCCAAAGGTTGGCTTGTGTGGTCCGATCCAACAGATGAGCTACTGTAGCTAAAAATGTTGAAAATGTTAATGCTGGTTATGATCGAAAGGTGTCAGAACACACAAAGCATCACAGTTTGTTGTGTATGGGGCTGCATAACCACAGAGCAATGGAAGAAGGTGGCCTGGTCTGATGAATTATGTTTTCTTTTACACGCGGATAGCTGTGTGCACCAGTTACCAGGCGAACACCTGGCACCAGGGTGCACTATGGGAAGAAGCAGAGCCAGTGGAGACAGTGTGATGCTTGAACAATGTTCTGCTGGGAAACCTTGGGTCCTGCCATCCATGTGGATGTTACTTTGACAATTACTACCATACCCACACCCAGCATTGTTACAGACCATGCACACCCTTTCATGGAAATGGTATTCCCTGATGGCTGTGGCCTCTTCCAGCAGGATAACTCCCCCTGCCACAAAGAAAAAATGGTTCAGGAAAGGTTTGAAGGATTGACTTAACCTCCAAATTCCAGATCCACGGAAGCCCCAGCTTGCAACTTACAGGATTTAAGGAATCTGTTGCTATCATCTTGCTTCCGGATACCACAGCACGCCTTCAGGGGTCTATGGAGTCCACACCTCGACAGGTCCGCAAAAGGGGAACCAACAGAATACAGTATTGGGCAGGTGGCCACAATGTTATGCCTGATTGGTGTATGAAAATACATAGATTTTAAATGTTTTTTTTTTTTTTAATCCTGGGCTAAACTTTACACATTGAGTATAATTATTTATGAAAACATCATATCTGTGTGTTTTAAAATGTTCACGTTTTTACAGCAGTGTTAACAGTGTATAGATGGATTTTTTAAGTGGGCATCTTTTTAAAAAAATCTTCTTATCTTATCTTTTTTCTTATCTTCAAAAAACTCAAAAGCACTTGCACAGAGATGATCTTTGTCTATATGGCATGTCATCTGTGCAACAGATACCTTCAACACACTGTTCATGCGTTTCAAGTGTAGTCTTACCTCTTGCATTTTTAAAAAGGCAAGCCTGTCACAGCCCAAATCACACCATTATGTGAGACATGAACACAGTTTGCAGTGCTATTAGAGAGATAACAGCTACATGGACTAGTCTAAAGTTTAGATTTGTTAAATATGTAGATTAATTCTAAGTGGCATAAAAAGCACTTCATCTAAATTCATATATTTTAAATCTATTTATGTACTGTAATAACTGATAGATAACCACGTGCTTATAACACACACCATAATGAACAATATTCTAGATAATGAGTGGAATATATCCTGGTGGAACCACAGATTGAAGATAGTGAGTTCTAACTTCTAAAAGCAGCATTATATAACCTGAAAACTGCTCAAAAGTTGCTTATGTATTGGCTTAGCATTGCAGAAAGGCACTCCTCAAGTGAGTGTGTCTGAAGAGGTATGAAATGAATTTCATACCTTTTCCCTCCCTCATTTGCCCAACGTTTTTTAGCTGGTCTCCTCTGCTCAAGCTATGTGTCTCACCATTACAGAGCTAATCCATCCATGACAATGTTCAATTTCCTCTGGGGAATATGGAGTGCAGTGGTGAAAATTTGCAACCCCGTGGCCCATCTAAGTAGCATTAACGCAGTGCCCACATCCCCCAGAGCCCGAGCTTTGTCTGTCTCATTTGAATTGAGTGCTTCAATTTAGAAATCAGGCAATGCTGTGATACAATCTTATATTACAGACATTTTTTTAAAATGATAGAGGCGAGAAAAGAGACCACAGTTGACAAGACAGTGCAAATTTGTGTAAATTGTACATTTTGAGTTCAGAGGTAATGGAGTGATTAACTTTCACATTCTAACAGCGTCAGCCAAATGCAGCTCCACTTTGCTTTTCTTACACTTTTTATTCTTTGAAATGTAATATAAGCAGCGACACTCTTGGTTTCTTATACATGTAGTTTAAGCATAACGGTTTCAAATCATTTTTGTTTTTTTTCTCATTACATTTGTTTTTCTAGGACTTTTTGGCTGAAGAGACTGCCTAGTTACAATTAAGTCACAGAAAGAAAAACAATCATAAGATAAAAATTCATAACAAAAAATTAACGTCTAACTCTGTCAAATACATAAACTCACTTCCTACAACCAGCATTATAGCCAAATATCTATATCGTTGGAAAAAATCTTACATTTTCCACTAAAAATATCATAAATGTTTTGTGAGTTTAAATCAAATTTCAATTTCAAGAGGTACTTTCTTTTAAGATAGCATGAAATTTCAGTCAGACTAGCATAAAAAATATTGTTATTGAATTTTTTCTCATAGCTAAATATTTTTTCCTCTCTTCATAAGTTAGAGCCTCATCACTTTACATTTTTTCGATTAATGTGATAAATCACATTTATCATTTTTGTTGCTGATTTAGACCTTCCTACAGTTGATGAGATGATTTTTACTTCTTGGCGCCAAAGAGAGAGCTGTGTGTCGAGGTGTATCCAGTTAGGTTCACAAGTACGGAGTGAACCACACTTTCCACAACATTCTGGCTTTATGATAATAAGGTTGCTGCTTAAGGTGTCTAGTGCCTATAATTAATTGAAGCTCTCTGGGTCCAACTGAAATGTTGTGATGGCTTTTGAAATTTGCGGTTGTCACTTTGAGGTTTATGCTTCATCTCTGCAGGAGTGACACTGAACAGTCTGACACCAGCTGGGCGTGATTAGATTTCTCTTAACATCACTGCACATCACCTACGCCATGACTGATGTAAACAAACCTGACAGAACTGTAACTCGTTTTATTGTCACCCAATTGGCAAGTAAGCATTTGGCGTCGGAGGGCAGTGGGATGTCTGGATTACCACTGCAGGTTTATTGGGTTAAATTTTGGTGCTTCGTGTTCGTGCCGTATATCTATGTATTGCACATCCTGTGTATTCACTTTATATTAGATGATCTACCACAAAAAAATAAAATAATCAACTGGGAAGTTCATGAGCAAAGTGTTTGAGGCTCCTGCCTAGAGCCTCAATCCTGCAGTGTTTTAGTGTTTTTATTGCTCTAATATAACTCACACATTTCAAGCCATGTAGCGCTGCCTTTCAGTTGCTTCCAAAATGTGCATCTGTCTGGCCCTCGGTGTGTCTGCTCAATACGCTATCGACAGACCAATCATTCCACAATCATGCTCAGCACACCATCTTTATTACTGATTATTGACCAGATCATCACCGCCTGCATGGCACCTCACACTGACATCAGGTGCCAGGGGGGAGAGAGAGAGAGAGAGAGAGCGAGAGAACTTGAAGGGAGGGAGAAGCTGAGAATCTGTCAGCAGTCTGATTAGCTGATCTACTGCTGGGTTTTGGATTGCTAAGTCAGTGACCTACAGGTGGCAATTAAATGTCAAGACATTTGGATTCCAATTCTGGTCTGTTGCTTAGTCACATAACTCATGCAGTAAATTCAGATGTGTCAAAAAAGGTGTAGTTTCTATAAAATGTCAGTTGTTGCTTACTTCAGGTCCTCAACCTGGACTTCACTCATTTGACTAAAAGACTTGCTTAAGCAGTTGAAAACAATGCAAATGTTTTGCTACAGTGGATCCAGTCACAGTGTCTTTTTCACTATTTGATGAATGATTTAAAATGCAAAACCTGAGATTTTCTATTTTCACCTCAAGTATACAGTAAATGTGTACACTGAGCTACTTCAAGTAATTTTTGTAATATTGCTATTGTTAAAAATACTATATTTACGTATCAAATCAAATAAGTTAATAAAATAAGCTGCTAAACAGCTTTTCCTGTCCTGTCTTAAACTCCCTGTCTGCAGGATAGGCAGACTGCTGTTATGGTAGGCCTCAGAGTCAGTCAGCTGCTTTACGAGCGATTCTGTTGTTACGCTGACAGGCTCCAGCATCTGCATACAATGACTGTAGTCCTTTTCCTGCTCTGCAGCCTCCCTTAACTTGTTGTAGCAGTGCATGAAACTGCTCTGCTTCAGGCTCTGAATGGAGTGGCCCTCCAGCTCACCACCATCTCCATAGAGCAGATCATGGACAACTGTTGCCAGTTGGAGTCCAAGACAATGCAGTGGAAGGAGGCACACTCACTGGAAAACCTGGCCAACCTGCAGGTTTTCCAGTGAGTCTCTCTAGACCGAAAAGGGCCAGCATTAACTTGCATTAGCTTGCTAGCAGTAAATAAACTCCAAATACAATACTTGTGTGTATTAAGTCACCCAAATCTTAAAGCCTGTTTAAACAATAGCCATATTTTTAGTTCTTATTTTTTGTGCACGTTAGAACAAATGATTGCATGGTATGCCTGTTCCTGTAGTGCAATTAGAATGAATAGTTCTCCTGCTGAATCTGGAGTTACTGTATATATTATTTTGAGTCTACAATTAGCTAGTTCTGGTGGTCTGTATGTGACATATACAGTTATGTGCAGTTATTTTCAATAACATATTTCATTTGAATTATTTGCATTGAATTTGCAACATGAGTCACATTGACACACAACATAGTTTCTGGAAAACCACGTCAGTGTAGGCTTCTTAAAAATGATATTTTTTTAAATGCTTATTTATAAGATTTTAAGTTCTTAAAAATTATTTTTTAGTTAAACTGTCCCCGTCTCATATTTTGTGATCTGATTATGGTGAATGTGCAAAATATAAAGTTAATGCAAAACTCTTGAGCCATCCCAAAGTTCTTTATATTTTCCTTCCCGAGAAGCCAGACTTTTTTCTTTTTTTTTCTTTTTTTCCCCCATTTTATTTTTAAAGTGGTTTTGAGTGATAATTCTCCAAAGTTCCTGAAGGCCTTTCAAAACTTTTCTTTGGACATTTCTTTGACATTTTTTCAAAAAAAAAAAATTTGACTAATTATATCTTTGTTAGTATTAGCCTGTCATAAAACCACACAATTTGTTCTTTAGTTAAATCTGCAAAAACATATCCAAAATAAGAAAGCTATTAGCTGAAACGTGGCAAATTTCTGCATGGTGTGTCGTCATAAAAACTGCACAAGTGGACAACAAAAGAAGTCTCAGGCCTAAAAAGTTATCTACAGCGGATGAGCAGCATCTGACAGTCATGTCCTTAAGAATTAGGAAAAAATACAACAAAGACTTGATACAGGGCCCGAGAGATCCATCTCACCCTTCAGGTGATCCATCTATTGTTCACTAAAAACAAGGAGAAAAAGCTGAGTGAGGTATTTCAAATGACAGAAAAACTGGAATAAAAATCAGTGGCAACAGGTCTGTTGGAGTGATGAATTGAAATTTGAAAGTTGTTATATTTTTACTGTGTAGAAATCTGTCAGCTCAATAACTGATGCAGAATCGTAGTTTACCGACCCCTGCAAGGCGGTTATGACTTGCTTTGATAAATTTTATAACTTTTCTGAAACTGAAGCTCGGAATTTAAGATAAGAGAGATAAGAGATAAGAGAAACCTTTATTAGAAGTTTGGGAAATTTTTGGTCACGGCAGAAAGTACAAGTTTAGGAGCGTTAAAAATTAAGAAATACACAATAGAATAGGATAAGATAAAATAGAATAACATACTATACAACAAGAATAAAATACTATACACAACAGAATAAAGTACTGTACAAAACAGAATAAAATGCTTTGTTATAGCAGGAGAAATTGCACTTGGTACTATTGCACATCAGGGAGACAGGTCGAGAGTTACATTTGGAAATCACATTAGTTTTTTGTCAAAGTGAAATAATTTCTACAGACTGAATATTCTCAGTGATAAATGGGCTATGATTAGCTTCAGTTCTAGCCACGTAAAATAGACTTGGCAGATATTAGGCTCAAGCATACAAAGAACCCAGCTGAATACATGCAACAACTTGACACACACAGTTTACACTGGTTTAACCTTACTGTAATTCTCTCTCCCTGCTGTGTTACTGGTTTACTGTCACATACTGTTACAGACTGTATGTGAAAAATGTGGCCTTTAGGATGATTTTTAACCAAAAATGTGCTTTTCTTTAATGCGATACTCATTAGAATAAATAGTACTTCTGATGGCTCTGCGCATATTTTTTGAGGTTACAATTAGCTATCTTTACTTTTGTCTTGCGACATGTCTAACTTGTCACAATTATGTAACAAGTTACGTGTTACCAAGTTACCACGGTGATGTAGCCAGATAAAAAGAGTGCTGCCTTCATGACAATGAGAAATTGTCTTTAAGCTTGACATACCGTACTGCATAGTACATCCCTCTCAAGTGTATCATTCATAAAATTACTACAGTAACACCAGCAGTACTGCACTTAACAGGCTACTGCCTTGCCCTCCAAAATAAAAGCACTTCCTGTCAACCCCATCCATATATAAACAGGTGTTTTAATGCAACATTTACTTATAGCGAGTAATTATTGTAGTTATTAAATGTGAATAAACAGTGCTGTGTTTGTGATGACAGTTTTGTTTATTTACAGGTAGCACTTAGGTGTCCTACCATTGTAGGCACTGTTTGTTTTTTTATCCATTCCATTACTTTTTCTCTATCCTGTACTAGAGCAGCACCCTGTCTTTCACAACGTCCTTATGGCAAGTTAAAAAGTGTGACTAAAAACAAACAACCCCCCCCCCAAAAAAAACATGTGATGTCTTGAAATTGAAATGCCTGAATATTGCAGTTTAGTGCAAAATTAATAAAAAATAAAATGTCTCCCCTTTTGATGTGATATTAGCCCCACAGTCTTCAATAAAGAGCAGATTTCCCTGTTTTTGGTGCACATTATAAAGATGTGGCTACAATTTAGTCATCATGTTACCATGCCTTATTAACTCGTAGCCACAACTTAATTATCTCATTCCCACGCATTACAAACTCCAAGAAACGAGTTATTGATCTTGTGGCCTTGCAGTAATATCTGGTGGCCACTCAATGATATTTTTTCCACTAATGACCCCAGTTTTCTGTAGTCAGTAAAAAAGAAATCAATATGCTCAAACACTTTATAGTAACGGGACATTATTTGATGCATCGATCAAACTGTGTTTTCAAAATGACAATCCCGAAAAAGAAGAAGGAAAAAAACAACAACTTCACAACAAGAAAGCAAAACTTAATTGCACTGTCCACCAAGTGCACTTGAAAATCAAGTGATTGTTAAATTGCTCAGTCCTTGGAAATGTGTAACTGCAAACAGCTCTGCTCTGAAAAAATGTTTCTTTCTCATCAGATTTCTTGGATTTCTTTTCAGTGTTTTCTTTACTCCCATGAATATACACTTCATTTGTTTGGGCTTAGAATGTCATATAGGTCCTGGAGACAGAAGCCTTGAAATCACAATCAGAATTAGGATTACATGATTATGTTTTGGGTTTTTTTCAGTTAAACAGCTCCTTATTAGCAGCAGTATAAGAGGCATTTTGCCATGCAAATCACAGTCCACTAAGAAAAAAAGTGTGCATTCCAGGAGTATAATACGCAGAAAACTATTCAAACTATTTCAGTGTTTACTGCAGAGCAGCGTGCATTGCCATTAATTCACATAAACAGATGTGAACACATGCGCGAGCTGATACACACAGGCATATTTCAGTTATTGATATTGTGTGTGTTGCCATTCTCATCACATATCATGTGTGTGCTGTTGGTGGTATAAGCTGCATGTCAATGAGAATGTGTGAGACATCCTGACATCCACAGCATCTCCAAGGTCAGTCTGAATCAGCACTAGATTTCAGTTAGTGTGTATCCATCAAGCATTTCTTTCTTTTTTTTTTTTTTTTTTTTGAAGCA
>VUQG01023329.1:0-21671 GCA_015106755.1 Etia nguti
CTGTAGAAATTATCTACATATTTCACTTATCTTAACTGCAATACTGTAAATGCTGTATAGACAATCATTCTGTACAATACAATAATTATAATTCTACAACTGTTTACAACTGTTTATAACTTGCATAGTTCATATTTCTGTATAGCTTTTTTATTTCATATTTCTGCATAGCTTTTTATTTCATATTTCTGTATAGTTTCATATTTCATATTTCTGTATAGTTTTTCATATTTATATCCTGTTCATAGCCTGTACATAGCTTGTACACCCACTACAGCCTGTACATACTTATAGTTATAGCATATTCATAGCATACCTTCGTACCATGTACATTATAACATACCCATAATAGTCCCATATTTTGTACCCTCAACCTCTCCGTAATATATCTATATATCTATATTATTGCTAATATGTATTTTTTGTAATATATCTATTATTGCCAAAGCACTTTCTGGATGGATCCAAACTGCATTTCGTTACTTTGTACTTGTGACATGTGCAATGACAATAAAGTTGAATTCTATTCTATTCTATTCTAAAAACAGTCATCATGAAGATCTCTGCATGGGCTTGGGAACACTTCAGACATCACTGTCTGTGAACACAGTTCACCATGCCATCCACAAATCCACTGGGAATGATAATGCTCTGCAACACCAGGTTAAAGCTCTATCATGCAAAAGATATATGCGAACATGGTTTTTTTTGGTTTTTTTTAATTAAAAAGCCTGCATGTCAATGTGCAGTCTTGGAGTGAATATTATAAGTGAGTTGCCCAGGGATACCTACAGGATCACTGGTGTCATTTCCTCCAACGAAACACTTGTTAGCAGCAGGAATGGCATGTGCAAAAGTGACATATTCATGTGTTCTGCGAGCTTTAAGGAACGTGACATATGCAGATGATATCATTTGTGTGGCAGAGACAAAGAGTGGAATTGCTAATACGCTCATTAGAAAACTGGTGTCAAAAATCTCATTAGTTTTTTACCATTTCATAATTAGGCAGGGGGTTTATTATTAATCAGACCATTAAGCATGGAAAGTCTTAGTCTTGTCCTGTGCCCCCATTCCTACTCTTTGTCTCAATGCTCCTGTTCACATGTGTCTGATTGACATTGCCAGAGGTGTGACTGTATGAAAATGAGACCTCGACTGCTCGACCTTTGCATAAGTAGAATGCTAAAAGGGCACAATGCATGCATGAAAACCCAACTGTCTTTGCAATGACAGAAAGGATGTTCACTCACAAACATGGCTTCCTTAGAGTTACCTGCCCCTTTTGAGTAAAGAAGCTGCCATCTTTTTCACTTTTTTCATATTGGAGCATACGTTAACGTGCAAGCATACATTGCATTATATTATAAATTAGTCCTTCTTAGTTGTCTGAGCCAGAATCTTCTCCCTGCTGTGTTAGTGTGCATGCTCCTTTTCCAGCTACCTGTTCTATCAGTGACTGCTGTTAGCCCAAACTGACCTTTCAAGTACAGGACAAAATCAGTGTTAAACATCCATCGGCTGTACCTGACACGATTTGGTCAGGACCCTTAATTTACTCTCTACACATCAAAATCAATCCTTATTTTGTATCCTTCGGCTGTCGTTACTTTTTCTCTCAGCAAGTTAGTCGAGCATTTTTTTGTTGCACTGCCTTTAAACGCACAAATCATTTTTACACACACTTGTCTTATGTCGGCACTGAAGGCAGCGCGCTTGAACTGCTCAATTGATAGTTAACTTCAAGAAGGATCTACTGTCCTGTGGCCTCTCACTGTAAAGTTTCTGCTGCTATGGTTACAGCTTGTCTCAGGCGAAATAAATAAATAAATCCTGTCAACTTGACTCCGTGGAGAGGAGCGCCGCTCTGCTCAGTACTTTTCTTTCTAGAAATTACAAAGTCTACAACTCTTGCAGCCAGAATATGAAATGAAATGGTAATCTGGAGAGCAGGTGGCTAACATCCGATAGTGCTTGACTTTGGGGAGCAACACAGTGATCAGTGTGCAAACTTCAGGTGACTATAAGAGCTTTTTTGTTAGGCTGCTCTACATAAAACCTGTAAACATCTGGTAAAAATATCAGCAAAAATAAAAAAGAGATGGTTTTGAAGTTGTGTTTGCAGCATAAAACACTATTTACTCTCTGAGGAATAATCAGCATCAAGTGCATTCTTTGTTATTTGTTTATTTTCCTTTTACAAACTCGGATCAGAAGAAGATAAGTTCAGAAAGTTCAGAAAAAAATGGAAATAGAATAAAATGACTTGCAGATCTAAACTCAGATCTATATTTTATTCACATACAAAACATTTCTCTGTTTAAACATATGATTGAAGAAAAAATGTACCATCATAAGAAAAATATATTATCTCCGTTTAAAAATGATGGCAACAACCTTTCTCAAAAATGTTGGGATGGGAGAACAAAAGGTTGGAAAAGTAAGTGGCACTGAAAAAAAACGTCTCATTTGGTTAAGTGGAAACAGGTTTTCAACATGACTGTTATAAAACAGCATTTAGAGAGAGAAGCAGGGTCTCTCAGAAGTAAAGACGGTCGACCAATTTACAAGAAAAACCAACTGCATCGAGAAATTGTGGAACAAATTCCGGATGACATTTCTCATCACAAAATTTTGAAGACAGTTCAAAATATTATCAAAAGATTCTGAGAATCTGGAGAAATCAAAGACGGACTGTGCAATGTTCAAAAACAAAGAAAAACACCCTCAGTTAGCATGTTAAATGTTAAATTTCATGACAATGTATTTAAAAAAAAAGACTGAAGGAGGTAAGGCTTGTTTGGGAAGGTTTTGTAAAAATGCCCTTCCTGATGCAGCCTCAAAGGATTTGTGCCTCCAGCTGGAATCAAACCATCAACCTTTTACTTGCTATGTGAATGTGTTTACTGCTAAACCATTAAAGGCACTAATTTTTATAACTCGTCAACATTTAAACTTCAAGCATAACATCATTATCAACATGCAATGTCCTGCTGACTTTTTGGAGGACTACACTACACTGTGTTAAGTTCAGCACAGGCTGAAATGATGCAGCATCTGTGCAGTCACAGGGCCAAGCAAACAGATGCAGAAGCATAACCTGAAATTCAGCTTAAGGAAGAAGGAAAAGAAATCGATACACTAAAGGCTTACTGAGTCAGATTTCTTCGCTACACTGTTCCTTTTTCTACTCTGCACAAAACACTCATTAATCCTGCCTCTTCACCATATTTCCACTTCACCAGACAGACCAAAGCCTAAAGCATGAAACAAGCAGAGGTGTCAGGATTGTGCATCACCACAAAGTCTTTGGGTCGAGTGCCGAAGAGGGTCCTTGTTGTTCACCTATCGACCACAATTATGGATGGTGAAAATGGCACTGTGTATTAGAGTATCTGAACAGACAAATTCTTTCTAAAGTGTGAAAAAAACATGTGAATTTCAGAAATTCAACACTTAGAAATTACAATTTATTTTTTAAAAAGGCATAATGAGTGTGAGTTTTCTCATCTTAGCTTTATTTTTCTTGACATGGATACAAGTTTTATTCAGACTTTCTTTTTAAGTTCGGCAGGAATTTTTGTTGGGATATTTTGGAATTGAACGCATGGTGGAATTTGCATCTCTAAAAGATCTCTTCAGACAGAGCTTGTTTTATTTCCACTCTCAGCTCAGTGGAAGCCTGAAATAAAGTACACCTAAATGAGATGAGGAGCTGCCAGCGTTTAAGCCCCCTCATCACTTGATTGACGAAACATAATCCGGGTTAGCATTTTGTTGACCATCCTCCTCCTACACGCGTGTACACATGCACATGCACCCATATGCACGCTCACACAATACACCACACATACTCCTACCATCTAGAGCCGTCTGATTAGGATTAGTGATTGAAAGGCCGAGGCGTGGGAATCACTTCCTCTCCTGGTGTTTTCATGCTGAAATCAGGTCTCCTGAGGGAAATGACAGTGCAGTTCAAAGAATGATTGCTTCTGAAACAAAAGATGTGCAGCTCATGAATGTGCTGCTGGTTGTTCCCTCAGTTATCGCAGGCTGGAGGTGAACGCGTCTGCATCTCAAAGAGTTTCAGACAGAAAGTGTTTGTCTACACTAATCCTAATTATAGTCATGCTACATCTGAGTGGGCTGTTGAGTGCGGTATAGGTAACCATTGTTCTTTTCTTTCATTTACAAAGCCATTTTCAGAAATGTTGGCTGCTGTGTAAAATACAATCATTTGCAAATCTCAGAAACCCATATTTTACTCACAATAGAACATAGAAAACATATTAAATGTTTTCTAAACATGGCCCTGAGCAACATATGTTAGGGTCATGTTTGCTACTGTGTAGCATCCTATCTTCTTCTAACAGTCTGTAAACATCTGTGAACTGAGGAGACCAGCTGCTGGAATTTTTGGGAGAGGAATGTCGTCCCGTTCTTGTCCGTCTTGAGATTCGAGTTGCTCAACAGTCCTGGACTTTCTTTGTCATATTTTTTTTTTGTAGCCAAGCAACACTGATACTCTTCTACTATGAAGTCACGCTGTAGTAACAGATACAGTGTGAGCCTTAGCATCGTCTTAATTACTTACTTACATCGTCTTGTCTGGATGGGTTTGCATGTTGCTCTGAAGCCTGTATATACCTTTCACCATTGATGTGTCAGCTGCCAATTACACAGGCACTAATCCACCTCCATACCATCAGAGATTGAACTGAGTGCAGATAACAAGCTGGATGGTCTTTCTCCTCTTTAGTCCAAAAGGACACGGCGTCCGTGTTTCCTAAAAAGAATCTCAAATTCATCTAACCAGAGAACAGTTTTCCACTTTGCCTCAGTCCATTTAAAATGATTTCCATCACAGAATCATGACGTTTTTAATGTAGTGCTGCCCGAGATCCCTAAGATTAAGGGTATCCAATGATCATTTTCAGCCTTGTCCTATGCACATTTCTTCAAAAAACTCTTTTGGTGATATTATGCACTGTGGATGATGAGATATTCAAAGTCTTCCTAGTTTTGCACTGAGGAACATTATTCCACCACATCTACAAACTGTTCCACAATTTCTATCGGTAGTTTATTTATTTTTGCAGACTGGTGAATCTCTGCCTCTATAAGAAGCTCTTTTTGTATCCAGTTACGTCACTAAACTGTTGCCATTTAATCTAATTAGCTGCAAAATGTTGCTCCAGCTTGCATCTGTTTCTTTTTAGTATCTCTTATATTTTTATACTTATTTATACTTTTGAGATGTGTTGAAGCCACCAAATTCAAAATGACCTAATATTTTTCATCAAAAATCTTTTCCTGTTCTATTGTAAATGTGATACGGGTTTATGAGACCTGCAAACCACTGCATCCTGTTTTGTTACACAGCGTCCCGACATTGTCAGAACTGGGTATGTAGAAATAGTCTACTGATACATCCAAAAGTTATTAAAGTTATATTACAATACAACATGAAGAACCTCGTATGAGATGCTGATTGCTGTGAGTGTTTTTAGCTCGTCACATCCTCGAGTTATAACAAAGTGATATTGCTCTTTATTATCGAGGGAGTACTCAAACTGTCTCACTCTCTTCTCTGAACTTTCTTTTCTCTTTCTCCTGATAATTTCCAGAAGGTTTCATAACAGTCTAGCCATTGCTCTTACCGTTCACTGGCACCTCGTTTCAGCCGTAACCTATATACTGTATATGTGTCGCTCTATAACCACATTAAACACCCTCTACAAATTTCCCCCAGCATGGTTTCTGTTTCTTCCCTCTGCAATCTCTGCTCCTAAGACATGTTTCCTGTGATGCTCCCACTGTTCTTTGCTTGTTGCCATGTGTACCGGTCCAACATGGCAAGCGCAAGCTGCATTACATCTTCCCACACAGTGTCAGTGAGTAAATGAAATGAAATGAAATTTTTCACATACCTTTCTGGATGCATAGCATCTTGTTAATTTGACAAATCTTTGCCCTTTCCCGTTTATCTGACTGATTTGATTGTTTGTTTTGATCTAATTTCAGGTCCTTTTGATCTTTTTTTTTTTTCTTTTTTTGCTTCAGGTTAAAAAGAATAGAAATGTGTTCTACTGCCTGCTTTGTTACCCAAAAGTCTTAATAAGAGCAACGGACTGTAACTCTAAAGTTACAGTCCGTTGAAAACTGGGACAGGGACACCGGAGAGAACAGATCGAGACAGATATGGCACTAGAAAGGGGAAAAAATACCCTCTTCAGAACAAGGGTATTTGTCTGTTTTTAGTCAATCAGTATCAAGAAGATAGCAGAGAAACAGGGAAAGCCTCTCTCAAGTGTGACCTATTGATCACACCTCGCAGCGCATCCCCCGGCTGGGCTTAGATGACGAGTTTAGACGGCGCAAGAGGATAAGACCTGGGACACGGAGGATTTTCCTGTGGCAGATAGCATGAGTCACTGGGGAAAAAGTGACGGAAGCTATGACTTGTTTTTACGATGGTAACTAGTCACGAGACTCCAAAGTGCTGAAGGGTGTTCAGAGGAGAAGAAGGTGTGAATGAATGAATCTGCTGGTATTCGTGCAGGCAGACCACCAGCAAACTGGCAGACTTTTAAAGGCAGTAACGGTGGACAGAAAGCTGAGGAAGAGAGATTTCCCCGTGTGGCACTGCACATCTGCTGTCAGCCTCATTAGTGTTAATGACACGTGTATATATGCAGCAGTATCTGTGCAGCTATGTTTCACATATGTTCCTGGTTCACAAGTTACCTTTCACTATATGACACTTAAGGTTACAGAATTCCATCATAAGGCTGCTGAATATTAATTCTGTCTTTTACACTGTGCTCTATGCTGGCTGAGGTGCATACTGTATTGACCCTATAGCTTGTCTTTGGTTCATTAAACCAAGTTCTTACTGTTAGGCTCATTTACATCTCCTTTCCAGAGTTGCACGATTCACTGTCATCTTCCCTACCATCGTCTTATGTGATGACCCGTCTTGTCTCTTTCTCTCCTCAACCTGTTCTATCTGTATCTCCAGCATGTGTGTGTGTGTGTGTACACATGTGGGCATAAGTGACTTACTCTGCTTACCTGGGCGTGGAAGCCCAAGATTCCACTGGCACACCTGATTCCCATCTACACTTACCTGCAGTAGCCTACATTATAAGATTATGAGCTGCACATCCTGTTGTGTTACTCGAGGCTCTGAGTCATCTGATGGTTTGTTATCTGGTGTTGCTATACAGTTTTGGTTTTAGTAGTTAGAAAGGTGGGTAAAGTGATAAACACTGGCCCTTTTAAAGTTTATAAAATCATTATTTACAGTTATAAGGCAGGAAATATGAACATCACAACTCGGCTAACAAAGTAAATTATTTCTCTAATACTGTTTCGTTTTGTCTATTTCATTTTTCTGTGCAGAGATTATGTGTGCAAAATTTTAGATACTTGAATATAGATAAATAGATATGACTGTGTACTAAATATTATAACAGCAAGCCCCTAAATACTTGGACACAAATAAATTCAAGCATCCAGAATTTTGCATGCAAAGATTCATCATTTATTTTCCTCAGATACGGTTTGCCTTTTATTAGCCCCTCACTCAGGCCTGTCATTCTAACATTGCTCGTTGCACACATTCAGCATCATTGCTGCTTCTGCGGGGGTGGTTTACAGAGAGACTGCTTCATTTCAGTGCACGTTTGTACTAGAGGAATACTAGCACAGTGCAGCACAGTGTTAACAATGTTACGTACCATATTCTGTGTCAGCCCTGGAACTCATTCATTTTTACATTATTTTCTGATGTCCTCAAGAATACATTACTAATGAATAAATAAACTGCAACCACTAATTGAGTAGGAACATCATTAGTTGGTGTCAACGCTTGAAGTAAATAATGTAAATAATTAATGCCAGTTTACATACCACCTACCTGTTAACGCTGACCTTATGTACTTATATACAAGCACATTAGACTGTATATTGTGGTGATTCCTTTACAGCCTCATAATCCTTTCCACCACACTCACACTGCAATGCACATATCCATTTGCATTTTTAGACCCTACCAGTGCACAAGTCCTGCCCTGAAATCTCTCCATGTCCCCCCCAATCATTGCACCAAATCTGAGTTATTTTTCAGAAACCTTCCAAGTGCATAGGCTGGCTTATATAACATCCCATCAAAAACACAAAACGAATACAATCAAAGTTCTCATTTACTTAATTTTCTTTTTAGCAGAACTAAAATCCCACAAAACAAACAAGAGCCTCGACGCAGTTAACGCATGTACATTTCCTATATTGTTCCCAGTGCTTTGTTTAGTTTTGAAACCTGATCACCCCTACACTCATAGCGCCTGCTTTTTATTGTGTGACAAAAACGCCTTTGAAACTGTGACAAACTGCGTTAACTCTGTGTCTTATCTTTCTGTCTGAAACTCTCCCCTTCTTCACTCCTCCAGCAGCTCTTTTGATAGCTCATCTGTCTGTCACACTGCTCATCTCATCTCCTCTCATCTCTTCTGCTGTTCTCTTCTCCTCTCTCCTGTCATGTTCACTCTATGATGGCTGGATCATAAACGCGTTTTTTGTTTTTTTTTCAACCCAGTTCATTTTATAGACGAATCTGGCTACCACTTTGTGTGTTCCAGCCATTGCTGTGCTGACAGGTCATGGTGCTGACAGTGTCTGCTGGTGCCTGCTGACAGCAACAGCACCAAGTAAAGCTGGACTGACAACATTAGGGAGAGACTGATAAAGGTACCAAACATAGAGCGTGGTGCATGCAGTTATTTTCCAACTTTGAATTTGCAACTAGTTTTTAAAGCAATAGACTGTATATAAAGTATTAACTTTAGATGAACTAAATGCTGTCACCATTACATCACACATGGATTTCTAGAATTGGTAAGTGGAAGCACTGGCATTCTGGATGCCACATCGCTGGTGTATTGAAGCCTTCAGTGGCCATTTTTAGAGGGTTAGGGTACAATTAATCACAATGAGACGTATTATTTGTTAGGCAGTTCTATTAAATCTGCTCCAATCTACACTACAAACACAGTAGAGTTAATCAATTCAGTTTAATTCAACTTTATTTATACAGCCCCAAATGACAACAGTCGCCTCAAGGCGCTTTATATTGTAAGGTAGACCCTACAATAATACATAAAGAGAGAAACCCAACAATCATATGGTCCCCTATGAGAAAGCATTTTGGCGACAGTGGGAAGGAAAAACTCCCTTTTAACAGGAACAATTTATCTTTATGACAGCATCCTGCTTTATCCTCCTTGCTGACGCTAATTGGGAAAATAATTTACAAAATTAATATCATGCTGTATTCAATAAGAGTTTAAACTAGTATAGGGAGCTCAAACATGACTAAAGCTGGCCATGTTAGCATGAGAGCAAGAGAGGGATTCACTTATATAGTTTGCGTTGTTTATAGTCTGTCCATTTTATGTAAGCACGACCACACCTAATGGCAATTGGTTAACTTTGGTATTTTCCCAGATTCCTGTAGATTAATTACCCTAGTGTACAAAAAGTATAGTTTTCTTGCAACTGGGTAACTTTCATCCCTGCATCTAGTGTTTTTATATGTTTTCCATTTAAGCTTGGACGTCAGGTTTTTGAGATACACATCATTGATGTTTTTGCACTTTTGAAACTCAATATGTGGCCGAGTGCTAAAAACCTTTAACTTAATAATGGAGTTTTCCATCTATACTAAATAAGTTTTCTCTTGGGATGTTATGGTGACACTAAACACGTTCTTTGCCATTTTCTTTTGAATGTGACACGTTATTAACTTGTGGTTGTAAGGTACATTCACAAGATGTTACAAACTTTCACCACAAGGTGGCAGCATTGCGGAGAACAGTGTTAACCCCTTCCAAATGTTTCGAAGTCCATCTTGGGTCTACGATTTCTGTCACATTTGTTTTACTTTGGGATGCGTTTGGTCTGTACCAAGCTGGGGATGATTGGAGGACGGTGATAAATATGCCTTGAAATGTTATTATGTCAATACTTTAAATAAGTTATCAGGTACCATTTTAAAAAGACTGTGTAAATGTTTGTTGCTGTGATGTTAGTGATCAGTATATGCCGCGGGTATTTTTTTAATGTTTTTTTGTTTTGTTTTGGGGTTTTTTTTGCTCTTTTTTATGTTCTCTGTATGTAATTAAAGTACTGCAACACTCTCTGTTACTGTATCCTGTGTGGCAACTAACTTCCCAGACTACAAATATATCAATACAATACGTATAATTTTAACTATTTCCCACCAAAATAAATTGTGTTTATTTTGAAAACAAACCAGAAGACGGTACCAGAGACGCATTAAAGCATATTTCTGTCAGTTTAGCTCAAAAGAAAATGAGGTTAGCTACACGAAAACAGGTTTCAGATTTCGAGTCGGAAAGCGAAATTCGTTAAAGTAGAGGTGAAAGAATCCCAGTAGCAATAATGCATGTTGACTAGTGTTATTTCAGCACAAACCGTTATCAGATTGCAGAGAATAATAATAATAATTCCATCCGAAACAGACAAATATGTACCCTTGGAGTTGCCCAGTCTCAGAATTTTGATAATTATTATTACATTAATTATTATAATGAATATGATCATTCCAGCTGGAAGGCCGTCCACAGTCTTGAATGAAGTCTGGCCGTGAATTGAAGTGAAAAAGGTACCGTGATAGTGCCGGCCTGGTACCTGGTGCTCTCGCTCCCTTTCTCTCTCTCCCTTTTTATTTTAATTAGATTTCATAGCACTAGAACAGATTTTAAGCCACCATTTCCATAATACTATAAAACTAAATCTAATTAGGTGCCACACCGTCTGCATTAACTGCCTTTTAACTGAAAAGGTGAGATAAATGGGCAGCAGCTGATTCTGAGGGTCAATGTATTCCCATCTTAATAACCCGTGTCAAGCATCATATCAGACAGAGTGGCACGAGCTTATCCTCTTCACTTGGCTCGTGAAAAAGCTCAATGAATGTGCTCCTGCCAATTCCACTCCGTTACACAGTTACCCTTGTGTAAGTGTGTGTATCATAAATCCCAGAAGCGACTGTGACATTTATATAGTGACTGCAATTACCGACTCATTATACCACTGCTCCCCAGTGGTGGAAGAAACAATAGCATGACCTGGTCTCCGCTTCCCAGTAGCATCTTAAGCCTAAAATGATCTAAGACTATCAGCTCAGATCATCTCACATTTCAAATGTTTTGGGAAAGAGGGCCCTGACTGGCACAGGGAGGGCATCCGAAGAACTTGAGAGGTTTGTGTGGCTCACTTTGGTACTTTTATAAAGTAGTCAAAGACTTTACTGAACAGCAAATGTGTGGCATCAGGAAAACAGGACACGTTTCACCTGAGTATGAGCTACTGTTGGATAAGAAGGAACTCAAAGTTTTTAAAATTTGATTTATTGCCTGTTAAAACATGCTCAGGCTAAATAAGTTAGTGGAAGCTTTAAGAATGACATGCCACTTTTTTTTAATGTGACTCTTTTAATTTTACCTTTTTAAATGAAAAAAAAAAAAAAGGATGAGTCAAACATTTTTAGACTGCCTCTTTTTCGGTTGCCTGTTTTGTATTTTTATAACCGTCAGTGCAGTCCCTGCTGCATTGACGGAAATTTATGCAAACGCTTGGTGATTCTTACATGATGCGAGAAGTGCACTCATACCAATTTCCATACTGACTGCGGTTGTATTTGTGGTATTCATTAGGTTGTGGACAATCTTATGTAGTTCTGTTTTCTTCAAAATCACATTCCCAGCAGTGAAATTGAAGTCGCATCATAAATGCGGATGCTGTGAAAACCTATTTTGGCAATATGATACACCCGGATCCACATCATTAATGTGGATCGAGCTCATCGTACTAACACGTGTCCTTTCTATGTTTTTCTTGTTTTTGTCTTTTTGACCTGAAGACTTCCTGTTTTTGATTCCTTTGCTGTGAAAAGTGCCACACATATTTTAATTGATTGCAGTTGCACAGATAACCTGTTTTTCTCTCATTGGGTCTGGGATTTAGATGATTAATATCACGTTGTACTCAGTAAGACTTGAAACTAGAACCTTAGGTTGAAAGTGTTTACCGCGGTTCATAGATAGAAGAATCAAAAACTTGGTTTCCTGCAAGCTTTTTAGATGACTGAATGTTCCCTGGCAATCAGAGGAGTCGCCCTCTGCTGGGCATTAGAATGAATGGGCGCTAAAGCATTGGTTTAATCTTTAAGAACAGGAAGCTAATTCAACCATTTTGTACATTTTATAATGGGAATAAATTAGCCGGATGCTACCATTTGAAGAAATTCTCAAAAGGTTGGGGTTAGGTTATTCAAATCATAAACATCAACAATGACATAAAAAAATTTGTTGCTTTTACATTTAACAATACTTATTTTTCATGTCTTTAATTAGAATTGTTTAATTAGTATATTTCATTACAAAACTATGTTGTTGATAACTGTGATCTAGCTGCAGTAAATGGCTGGTAAATGAACCGTGAATGCCTTGCTTGTAATAGCGATTAACAGGGCACGGGGTTGAAAATGGAGCACGATGAAAAGGGCGAGAAAAGGGCTCACCAACTTCCCTCTCCGCCTTGGGGGTTAAACTGGAGCAACACACCATGACTGAGAAAATGAAAATAAACTTTACACTACTAGAGCGTTGTTGAAGCTCTGGATCATTCCATTCCTTTCTCTAAGGCCAGTAAATGTGTTTTGATTCAGTATGCAAATCAGTCTGTGCAAGCGTTGGTGCCTGCTATTTCCAGTCCTATTCTCCCTGTCATGTTAAGCGCTCCTGCTTTGCTGGATGTCTGTTACTTGTGATCATCAGGTTTTTGATCAAAATTTTCTGAATGGAGTGATGTCATTAAAGGTGTAGTGGGGAAAAGGGTGAAGTAACCCTGTAAACTGGTCAACAGAGAAGAGGAGACAATTAAAACACTGAAATGTGATTTTAAACATGATCTTTAAAAAAAAACAAAAGCACCAACAGAAGAGAAAGGAACACCAGAGAGAAGGGCTGCTTTATTCCCAGCATTTTCATGGTATAAACCTGGGATCTGTGTGTAACAGCTGCCCAGTCAGATGTGTAGAGTAAAGCGGGGCATTTTTTAGCCTGACATCCTGTATTAATGAAGTGTCAGCCGCTGTGTCACCTGCATAAACGCGCACATGCCTCTCAATTTCATGAAGCACTTGTCCTTTCTGCTGCAGGAAAACTTCACGCAGGCAGCGTGAGGTAAAAGCTGTATTTTGATAGAGATTTCAGTGAGTTGGGTCATTTAAAGGAGCGTTTTAAAGAGCCAAAATACATCAAAACTGATTTGTGTTGTTGGAGGGCTGCATGCGTGCATTTCTGCTGACAAAATGGATGCTTTTGAACGCTTCTCAGATTTCACCGTGTGTGCGAGAATGTGATGACAAGGCTGAAACAAAATGCTCTCCCCCTTCCACAGATGCTGTATCTTAAGATGAAAGCGTAGGGGTTTGCAAGCATCAATTACAAAACGGGAAGGAAAAGAAGCAGCATTCAGACTGACAGGGATGTCAGTAAAAATGTACTGTTTGTCAATAAAAGAGAAAGTTTTGAGTATTAATTTAGCTCACCTGTAGAGTTCAGAAGAATAAATAATAGAGTGCTGTGCAAAAGTCTTGAGTCACTACCCATTTCTTTTTATTTTGCTTCCAAGGAGTCAGACTTTCTTGCCATTTTTAAAGCAGCCTTAAGCAACAGTTCTCCAAACTTTCTGAAGGTCTCTAATTGGACATAGGTTGTGGCAGATGGCTGCCTCTCCCTGAGCATGACTCTGCCTGAGGTTTCTTCCTGTTAAAAGGGAGTTTGTGCTTCCAACTGTCGCCAAAGTGCTTGCTCATAAGGGGATGTGTGATGGGGTTTCTCTGTATTATCAGGTCTTTACCTTACAATATTAGGCAACTTAAGGCAACTGTTGTTCTGATTTGGCGCTATATAAATAAATTTGAATTGAACTGAATTGAATTGAAATGCCTTAATGTGTGTGTGTCTGCACTTCATTTAAAAGTTAAAAAAGAACAAATTTTAAATTGTATCTTTAGGCGCTTTGTCGCTGGCAGCTTGTTGCAAAAATACTTGCTCCCGAAGCTTTAGCTGAATCTACCGAAAACACAACAAGGACTAAAAAACTCCCTACAGCAAATAAACTCAGTGGTTAAATGGTCTCAGTGGAAGTGTGGCTGCCAAGAAGCACTGCTGACTGAAAATATCACCAAGAGATCTTATAATGAATCCATATTTGAAAATTTTCCTTTAAATTTCTGTTAGTATGGATGAAGGAAGTCAGGAGAAGGATACCAGCACCTGTTGGGGATCTGCCCTGAAATACCATCTGGAAAGGATCTAATTTTTTATTTTTTCCACAAAACAGTAATCTCAAACACACTGCCAATGCAGTAAAAGCATACCTAGATTAAAAAAACACACTAAAAGGAACCATATCAGTCATGGATTGGCCTCCCCAGACTCCAACAATATGGAAGCAGTATGAGGTCATCTTGACTGAGAACACGATACGGGCAGCCAACAGCTAACATCCAAAGAAGAGCTTTAAATGTCCTTCAAGAGGCCTGGAGAACTTTTCCTGAAGTCTTCTTAAAGAAATTAGAAGAAAGCTTTCTAAAGGAGTTCACCCTGTGCTGAAGAATAAAGGTGGGCATACCACATATTGACTTTCAAGCACATTAACATTTTAAAAACTGTTTTTGCCTTATATTATACAGTATTTCAATAAATGCTTCCCCATATTTTAACAAATCACTGCACCTATTTTCCATTTTCCTATCAAATCATGAAGAAATAAGGGGTGTTTAACTCAAAGGGACACCCCCCACCCTACACATCCATAAACAAAGACCATCACAAATCCCATAATCTCATGAGCAGAATGTCAGTACA
Organism: Etia nguti; assembly: GCA_015106755.1. Classification (NCBI taxonomy): domain Eukaryota; kingdom Metazoa; phylum Chordata; class Actinopteri; order Cichliformes; family Cichlidae; genus Etia; species Etia nguti. The sequence goes on from VUQG01023329.1 coordinate 14,964, forward strand.
CTTTGTAACCTTTAAGTTGTTTATTTGTTTGGTGGATGCAGGAGAACTGGCAGGCCAAACAGATGTGCTCCTAATTTTTTGGCACTCCAAAATCTCACTTCATCAAAGTACACAGATGAAAGCAGCCAGCTGTCTTATTCACTGTTCAGAATAGGTTGCTTCTCAAGAACTCATTTCAGCGGTAAATAACAGTAGTTGAGGAGTTTCATAAATAGATTTTCTTAAATTTTCAGTCCCATTAAGATTTATTGATGTTGAGTGGGAACATCTGTGTCTGGCAGATGCTACGTTTTAATTCTGTGTGAAACATAAATGTTGTGATGTGTTCTCAGTATGGGATGAGTGGTCGACCTTGAAGCACAAACACTCTGACTGACTGTCGAAATGCGTATCACGTGGATTTATACATTACATTATAGCAGCCTTCATATGAATGTGTGTAAAGAAAATGTGTTGCTAGGAAACCATGCAATATGCATCATGGTTGGTTTTATATTAATTTAGAATCAAGTGGTCGGTTGGTTGGTTATGTTTTTCATTGTTTTGTAATGTCTAGCTTTTTTAGCATTTGAACCTTAAAATTAAAACTTCATGCCCCATATCCCTTGTCACAAGAGGATTTTCCTTTCCAGTCAGTTTGATTTTTATATCGGACAAGCCCCCAATTTATGTCATATCCATTCATGTTACATGAAAAAGGCATCCACATTTTAATCAAAGATTAAGATGAAGTATAAAAGACTATAAGACAACATAAGGATGAGCTAAGGCCAAAATAACAAACAAAACAACTATTTACCAGTTTAAACCCACTGTCGTGTCACAAGCAAAGTTGAAATGGTTTAAGATTTCTGACATGATGTATTATCATGATGGATGCAGTTTTCAGAAGATGGGTACACTGTGGTCAAAAAGGGATGGACATGCCCATAAGCAATACTCAGATTGTGTTTTTTAAACAATGCTCATTTGGTACAAAAGGCACAAGAAAATACCACCCAGAGCATTACACAACCAGTCGCCTGAAGTGTTGATCCAAGGCAAGATGGATTCATTGTTTTATGTTGTTATGCCCAATTCTAAGCCCACCACCAGAATGCTTCAGTGGAACATCTGATCTGCGGTCTTCAGACCACAGAACATTTTTTCCAATCATGCATTGTCCAGTTCTCTTAAGCTCATGTGAACTGTACCAACTGTTTCTTGTTCACGGTTGACAGGAGTTTCTTTCTTTTTCTTCCCCATTCTGATGCTTACTTTGAACTTCAGTATATCATCTAAAACCTGAGCTCCTGGCAAGTGATTAAATATTTCCATTATTGATCAGTTGAACAGGTGTACCTAATGAAATGGCTGATGACTATATATGAGAAACTAACTACAATTTTACAGGAAGTAAGCATTAATTTTACAAGATACTCAATGTAATATTTAACAGAATCTATTCCACTGCTTTTTTTTTCTTTTTTACCACTTAAATTGCTAAGATCAAGGTACCACAATACAAACTTTTATTATATACAGGAGGTGTAAAGCATCCTGGGCTGTGCATTTTTACAATAGTGGAGGCTGAGAGTCAAAGCTATTTATCAGCAAGGCAAGATAATCTTAGTGTGCGTGCCTGTCTCCACTGATGTTTTGATTGGTGTCACATTGGATTGTGCAAGTTCCTGAAAGGTTAGAAGATGTGACGTCAAAGGAGTCAGTAGGATAATCTCAGTTATTATGTTTGAAAGCCCATTTTCACATAATCTTTTGTTCTGAGCATATTTATAACTGGGAGACATCAGTCAGATCCATGTCCATGGGCTCGTGTGATGTAGTCATTCAAAACTGCTAGGATCGTAAAACTGCCAACTGTGTGGAGTCACCCATCATCACGAACAGATGTTTTGTGCTTAAAAGCCACATGACTCCTGACTGCAGCTTATAGCAATCAGTGTAAAGAGATTACAAATCACTATGAAAAATCTGATACAAATATGTTTCATATGGAAATGTAAGATGAAATTTGAAAATATACCCTCACCCAATATACCCTCAGCAGTGTGAGCAGTGCAAAGGAAGATAAGTATAGCCTATAAGAAAAAAAATCAAGACTGCAAAGCATTAATGGGGATGAATGAGACTAATATGGCTTCATATACATTCATCACTGTCCATGTAGTCAGAATTAAATTTGATTAATGTCAAGGATACCTCATGAGGTCCACACAATGATAATGACTTTATGAAAACTTAAAATACTTCAAAGGAATAAAAGTGAACATTCTGCAATAGGTAAACACTCAAAAATCCCAAAGCAAAAACATATTAAACATTTTTATTACTTGAAATCTTTACAATAACCCTCCAGGCAGCAGGTACATAATGTACTTGTTTTTGTTTTTTGAACAAAAACTCTTAAAGAAATTTGAGTGCATTTGCACAGTACTGATATTTTCAGAAATATAGTACTACCGCTTTCTGATGATGGGTTTTTAGGCATAAAAAACTGAATAACATGCATATATAAAATATAAAATATTCAATAAAATGAGAGTCTTGATTCTCTATATATGACACAAGCAACAACTTTAGGCCTTGTGCAAGGCACTTTATACCCGGTCAGTGGCATCCTATACAGGATTGAGTTAATTCATCACTGTAACATCTTTACAAATGGCCGCATCAAAACGAGGACAACTCCAGAGCAATGGAAAAGGTTATAGGAACAAAGCCTTGGTATCCTCCTCATTTGGGTTGCGGGCGTTCACTGGTGGCAACATTAGACACTGGCAGGTTGTTGTTTTTTCTTCAACTGTGGCATCTTAAAAAGTCACAATACAGCATTGTCAAATAATCAGTTAATTCGGCTTTTTAAAAAAAACTATGTGAAAAAATTATTTGGACACGTTTCCTTTAATTGTGACTTTATTAATATCTTGTGTGAGCCATTAAATCTGAGACAAGCTCCAACAAAAAGTCCCATTTCTGATTAGATAAAACGGGTCTCTTTTTACCTAATTATATCTATTTTTGATCATAACTGCTGTAGCAGTTTTCTGCCAGATGAATTCAATTATGTTCAGCTGAATCAAGGTAATGAATATTTTTATTAGAGCCTTTATTTATTCAGAAAGGCGCACAATGAAAGCAATTTCTTTCTTTTTTTTCCTTTCTTTTTTTAGGATTGCTTTCACTAGAGTCAATTCAGTAGTAATCTCCATTACGCAGTTATTTAGCAAAGGACTAACAACTGACAGTTAGCAGAGATAAATGCTTGATAATCACACTATGACCTTGTCATTGTAGCTGTTAATGTGTAATAGAAGCGACTGCCTGACTTTGATTTGTGAAGCGCTCGAAAGTATCGCCTTTTATGGTTAGGTGGTTGGAGCACGAGAACTAGGATGAGAAATCGAGATGGACACGAGGTAAAATGGCTTATGTATTTATTTAGCTGGAATATTATTTCATGTCACAGATGAGGAGCCAGATACCTCTACCCATTATCATCTCAGGCCTATTTAACTGTAAGTAATATAGGTAACTGAAATATAAGTACCCTTAAACTGTTTTGATTTAAAATATAGGATAAGCTGACGCATGAGCTCCTCTTCTATAAGTCAAGCAGATGGTCTGATTTAGTCCAGCAAGTTAAGGATGAGTGACAATTATACACAAATCTGTTTCAATCCAAATAAACAGAGCTCATTTGGCCGAACTTGACTCCCAGACTAAATATTTCTCTGCTGTCTTTTGTTGCTGAGTCACACGTCACTCACCGGCCTCTCCATGATGTGCTGTGAGGTTTTCCTTTCCAAACTGACAGTTCAAATAAATGCAAAACTGAACTTAGATGAATTTATTAATATCAAATTATATTGGTGTAATTTCTCAATGTTCAAATGGAGCAGAATATTTTTTTCCAAGGTCCAGCACAGGCCACAAATAAGAAAGTTCAACAGACAGTGAAGGAGCTGGAGGACAAGAAGTGAAGCGGGAGAGCAGTTATTCTAATTCGAGCTTTAATGAAAGGAAAACAAATTGCTTAGCAAGGAAACAAAGCCACTGGTTAAAAAGGAGCCTGAAGCTAAAGTTTAAATTTCCATCTTTGGAGAATGTGTTTAAATTCTGTACAAGTGTTGAAGAGAGGGGGGGGGGATAGTTGATAGTTGAATGGTCACTAAAAGTCTTCAGCATATATGGAGCTGAAGCCGATAAGGATTAAGTCCTGCTTTAAACTTGTGACGCTTTAGCCTCGGTCCTCTTGTGCATTTTGGGCTCTGCTAATAATTATGCTGCTTTGCTTCTCCGCGCACTCCTTCACTCTGAAAATGGTAATCGCACACTGCTTTAGTGTGGGGCAATTTTCGATGCCACGCCATCCATTCTGCATGCACTTCATGGCCTTTTTTTGTGTGTGTGTGTCCCGCTGGAGAAACCTCAGGAGCTCGTGACGAAACCAGTCTTAGAGAACTTGATAAGGTGTAAAAAAAAAAACTATTAGAGAGAACCTGCAGAGAGGTCACTTATCAGCGTTTATCCTCTTCTGCGTTCAGCTTGAGCCACATAGATGACTTGACTGATAATAGCACAACTGAGCTTTTGTTGTAATATTTGGGTGACATTTTCAACACAGCGGTGATCATCTTTTTATATATGAAAAACTGTGTTTAACATTGTGATGAATATGGAAAATGCATATGTTTTAATGAGAATGAACATTTCTGAGTTTCAGAGACAGCACTGAAGCAAATCTCTGTGTCTTTGCGTTCCAGCACCTTAATAAAACAGAGTTTCAGTTGTGTGTGGGTGCGTTTCTCTGTGTGTATGTGTGTGTTTGAGCTAACAAGACATAAAGCGAACAAAGTTTATTTCAATAGTCAACAATTACACCTGCATATATACACAATAGCATTGTTTTACAAAAGGTCAAAAGTAGAGTTGGATCCCTTCTAGTATTAACTGAGTATCAGGATAAAGAGTCAAATTAAAACTCACAAAGAATACGCAAAGAATAATCTCAAGACAGTCTCTCAAATAACAAAGGAAAGGGCTTGACTATACACAGAGCTACATGTGAAACAGTGCTTCATGAGCTGAGTAACTTCCTCTTTATTGTTAAAAGTAGAATAAATAGTATTAGTAGAATAAATGGTAGAATAAAGCAATTCTTGAACACAAACTTTCCTTTCCACCATAAGAGAAATACACAAGTACAGAATTTGCTGTATAATACATCAAGAATCCAGTCGTGGTCTCAGAGTGGAAGTAATGTCGCACTACTTGAAGGAAAACAAAGCCAAATGCTTAGGGTGGGCTAAAGGTCAATTTATGCTTTCATATTTACATGTCTGCAAGGAACTGTAAGGGCTTATTTTGCTTTCTCTTTGAGTCCATGCACATGTCTCTGCATGTAGCCAGAAAATATTAAGCATATAGTGCGATTACACTCCAAGCAGGCCGACTGCACGTTCACCAAGAACACATAGAGGATTGAGAAAATCTGGCCTTAATCCACATCTTCGTCATTCATTTGTTAAAGAGTTGTAATTAAAGTAGCTGGTGCCAAGCAACTTTGACTTTTAAATATCAACCACTGTGCTTGAGATAGGGTGTCAACAAAATACAGTTGTGGGCTATTTCTTAGCATCTGGCACACCACTCTGCATCTGTAACGAGCTGCTATAATTTCTTGGTCAGACTTTTAAAAAAACGTCCACAGGAGCCCTGTGGACGTTTTGTGTTTTTCTTTGTTAAATGAGAGAGGCAATGCAACACATCTACTGCAGCAGACCTGGAGCAAGGTTGTAAATGGAATCTACATTCAAAGTCACCTCACAAGGCTGTGAAAACCATGAACTGGCCTCAACAAATACGATCATTTCACGTTGGACGGCTGGGGAAAAAGTCCAAGTCTAGTTATTGGGAAGGAATAAGGAATTCTGTCAGTAACAGAAAAAGAAGGGGGAATGAGAGGTGATGAACATAACTGAGAATGATACCTCAGCGTATCAAAACTACAGTGAAACATGGCGGGGAGAATATTCAGGTCTCTGGGGTGTTTTACCTTCACTGGTGTTGGTTACCTTTACTGAATTAGCTCCACACTGGCCGTGGTGAAATAGCACTTCATTTTTCAGAGACATACTGCACTGTTGGTAGGGAAACCGACTCCAAACACACTTCAAAGCTTTGCAAGGAATACTTGAAGGCCAAAGCAGTCACAGAATTTCCTCCACAGCCACCTGATCTCAACCCCACTCACTATTTGTAGGAAGATTTGAAGCCTGCCAAAACCATACATTCCTGGCATGAAGTTCTTTGAAGCGTTGTCAGCAGGGCTGTGCAGAGATGTTTAAAGGGACGGGTGCTCAAAGTTAAAAAGGGGCAAATAGAACCAGGCTGAAGAACAACAACCCACATTCTTTAAGAATCTAATATGGAATCGCATCATACTATATCACTGTCATCAGGTGGCGACAATGCAAAGCAAACGTAGCCTATGTTTTACCTGATGGGTACAATGTTGCTGTTGAGGGGTTGCTGCTGCTCCTGCTGCTGATAGTGCTGATAGTGGAGGGCAGGGCTGTGTTGATCTGAGACTGTAGACACGAAAAAGTCCATAGGAGAGATGGTAGCTGATTAAACAAGTGTTATGAGATGATAATAAAATGCAAAGATTGGTGACAGCACTTTGAATCATAAGGCAACAAAACTGTG